>APFE031072635.1:150117-170751 GCA_000404065.3 Pinus taeda
AAGTGGAAGAAGGAAGAAAAGCTGAAGAAGACCTAAGGAAACAGTATCTGGAAAAGGAAGACCAACATCAGGTTGAGGTAAATATCCTAAAAGGTAAATTAGAAGAAAAGGATAAATTGTTGCGATTTCAAAATAGTACTAAGATTTTGGATGATATTCTTGGTAGTCAAAGATCTCCTAGTATCAAAACTGGTCTAGGATTTTATGAATCTGTTGAAGGTGAATCTAGCTTACAAGGTGAGGCAAGAAACTTTAATGAGAAATCTGAAATGCACAACGAAGAGATGAGAAGAAAACCCCATCAACAGCCAAGGAGAGAAATTCTTCAAAGGAAATATTTTACTCCTCCACTGAATAATGTTGAATGCTATGTATGTCATAATCTTGGACATGTTGCAGGCAGATGTAGAAGTAGAATGGTTCAAGACCATCACAAAAGATCATCACATCCCAGGTATCTCAGAGGATATTGCTTTGCCTGCAATGCATATGGACACAAAGCAATTGATTGCAATAGAAGGAACATGAAATATGTAAGATGTTATACATGCAACAAACTTGGATATAAAGCAAGGGAATGTAGGAGCAAATTCCAAAATTCAAAACAAGAGGACCATACATTATCACAGATAGAATTAGAGATAGAAAGATGTGACATTACTCAGTTAGCTGACATAACAGACACAGGGGAAACTGAAAGTGAAGAAATTCAGTATTCCATCTTGCATACGCTGATATAATGAAGATAAGTCGCGTATATACGCGAGTTACAGGCTGCAGAGTCGTGTATAGGAGAACAGAAAAGAAAGGGCAGCAGAACAGACCCAGGAAATGGTTCGGTCATGATATGAAATGGTTGGCACAGGCTCAGGGGGAGCATATACTTCAAATAATGCATTGTTGGCATTATGGTTAAAAGTTGTTGATAAAGTTTATGAAGTTAAATGATACATCTTGCTGTTTGATCAAAGGAATGGTATTGCAGGTCATATATGATGAATGATAGTTATGGTTTTGAATGAACTGTTGGCCTTAAAACTTGCATTTGCTCAGGGGGAGCATGGATGGATTGATACAAATTGGCAGATACAAAGGGGAGCTTAATCAGAAACTTCAGCATGTACTGAGGGGGAGTATGGACAGTAGAAGGTATACCAAGGAAGAGAATATCTTGGTCCGACCTTTGTCCTTGATGTCAAAGGGGGAGAGTGACTTGGTGTGGTGGTTGCCATCAAGTCCAAAGGGGGAGATTGTTGGCATTATGATACAGGTGTTGTCCTTGATGGCAACTCACTCAGAGGTTTGATACAGGTGATGGCAACTTAATCAGATGACAGATCAGAATGCAGCAGGTCAAGAGAGAGGCATACGCAGGTTGACCGTGATGAAAGTGTGTATATACGCGGGTTAGTGGAGCAAAAGGTTCGTATATGTATACACGCAGGTTCACAGAAGGAAAAGCGCGTACATGGTTTTGATCCGTGGTATTTGGTCCATGGTATTTTGGTACTGATCCATGGTATTTGGTTCGAAATGACGACCCCAGGTATTGGGTCCATGGTATTGTTTCTACATGGTTGTGGACCAATGTATTGAGAGAAGCCTAACCTATATAAGGAGAAGATCATTAGGCAAAAGGGGTGTGCAAGGAATGGATGTCTGACGAAGTGGGAAGATCTAGTATTGTTGGTTATCGGTTTGTGCTGCTTGGCTCGGGTTGGATATGACAGCGAAGGTATAAGTAATTATGTTTAGATCTGTACGCGGGTTGTCTCTGGTGAAAGCGCGTATACACGCGGTTTTGATAGAGTCAAGTAGCGTATGCATTATGAGATTTGGTGTTTCAGGTTACTATTGATTCTAGTGGTTGTTGCAGAGTTTTGGGCTTTGGTTTGTGCTCTGTGTTTTGATGATAGGGTTTCAGTGATTCAGTATTGGATGATTTAGAGATTTATGATACAAGTATAAGTTGATTATTGTATTGCAGCAGTGATTGTTTTGTACTTATGGATGCAGTCTGAAAATTTATGAAACATGGTCCTTGAAGAAAAGAAGGTTGCAGCCTTCTGTAGGTCAGCACCTACGTACTAGTATATCCACTAGTACAAGAGCTAAGGGGGTTGTATCTCCCTTCCAGAAGTAGCTGGAAAAAGAGAGAGGGTTGTAGCCCTCTACAGGTTGAAGACTGCGTGCTGGTAAAGGACTGCACCAATACATTGTAAAAGAAGTTTCTTATTAAAGGAAGAAAGAGACAAATTGCAGTAGGTGGTTTTCACCCACATTGGGTTTCCACCTTATATCATGGTGTTCATGTGTGCTTCTTATGTGTGATGATCTGTACTGTTTTACTACACCTGTTTACTGTTAATGTGGTTAATAATGTTCTGATGCATTTATTGAAGATAAGGTAACTGAATCATAAGATTACTGCATGTACGCTGATTGCATTTAACACAGTTGCGTATATACGCGGATATACTGAACAGAAGCCGCGTATATAAAACTGAGTATGAAAAAGAAAAGTAACTGATTTGATAATACTGATTCACCCCCCCTCCTCTTAGTATTATTTCCAACATATATGATCTTGCCCTATTTATCCCCTGCTGCAGGTGGGATTTCTAGGACCTATTGACGTGGGCAAATTTTCACATGGCAGTGAAGACATTTCTAGGGAACTTGTCCAGTTGAATTGCATGTTCTAGAGCCTACTTGCTCGCTTTTGGGGGCCAAAGGTAGTTAGGGCTATTGTTGTAGTTATAGTGATCCATGGCACTCGAGTATGGTAATCTGGTACACTACATCTAGAAGATCCTCGACAGAGTGGAGATGCCTCTTTGGCTTCAGAATTTATGTGCACTTATGGCACCCTTCGGACCTAGCTTTCTTTTTGCAATTGGTTTATGTGGCCCTGACTGTTCATTTGCAATTGGAGTGGTTGGCGACTCTGACAACCTCAACAGTGGTAAAATATGTACCTTATATTCTGCATTCTTGCCTTTCTGGAGCTTGTCGCATGGTTTTATTCTATGTTGGGAGCCATTGTGCATTGGTGGTTTCTGGCTAATTTACATGGAGGGCTTGTCACAATAGTTTCCTTTACGTCTCATCAGTTGGCCTCCTTTTATTATACTGCCTCTCAATGGTAGCCACTTTTATTAGGCTCACTTGGTTGGGATCCCATCTCCCTTTTGGCTTAGCCCCTTAGCTTTGTGTACGTGCCTTGAGTTCCTCCTCTGTAAAGTTTGGTGCTTCTCACATGACTTTTCGTTTTATCCCTCCCTCGCTATCATGCCTTGGTAGCACATGCACAACCTCCAAGGAAGGGGTGGTCATGGCCCTCAAGGTAGACCATGAGCTAAAGCTCAAGCTGAAGAGGCTGCAACTATATATAACATGGCTATTCCATCATAATTTTGGTCTGAAATTCATTGCCGAGAAGACTTATCTATTGTTGACCAGCAAGTCTTTTCTGATTTAGACACTATTAATGAGATTTCCCAATTGGTTCTTGTTCCTAGTAACGCTAGAGGAAGAAGGAAACAATACCTCAAGTCGATCACATTGCATTGGCAATTGAAAACCACCTCGGACCAAATGTTGAAAGAAAAACGTGCAGAGTAATACAACGTTTTTTCAAATATGGAGGACATTAAATGTGTTCAATGGAATCAATGATATTGGTTGGAGTGTTTGGATGCCTGTTTAGCTCACCTAGAGAGACATCTTCAATGTGAGGAGAAACATACAACTCCCCCAGGCTCTAGCTCCAAAAATCTTGCTCAGGTGACTTCATTTGAATGATGTATTTGCTATGTATTTATGTATTAGGTTGTTTAGTTTCTTTGTTTCAAATATGATAGTTTATTTCTAGAGGATGTTACTTTATGTTCAAAATGTATCACAGGTAGGTGAGCAATATATCTAGTTTCTAGGGCAATAAATTGAGATCACCTATGTCGAGCTTTGTTCGACCATTAAAACTTTATGGGATGTAATAATTTGAATTTTTAAGTAATACAAAATTATTTCGCAAAAAAATACAAAGTTAACGATGATGAATGCACTGAAATAGTCTTTGCCTTAAAAAAACGAATTTATATATAAAATACATGAAAAATGTGTATTTTTTTATTCTCTTGTTTATAATAATAAAAATAAGTCCATCGGGTCTTATATAGACGGTGATCGGGTACTCCCTTAAGATGTGAATTCACCAGTTCAATTCCCTGCCTCGATCGGGGTAATATATTGGACATTATGAAATTGTAGTCCCACCAAGCTTACAAAAAAAAATAAAAAAATAGTTATCCAATCATGTATATTTAATAATAATGTAATGGTTGGTAGAAAATAATATAAATTTAAATTGTAACGAGGGAAAGACTTGTATATCTCTAAGAAGGAAGATGTTTCATTTTTCTATTGACTTATTTATAATGATCTCTTTTAATTAAGAGAGTTTATTAAAGGAGAGTTTATAATATTTTGCAAAATAAATTTTAATATTTAAAAAAAAATCATTTTAGTGAAAGTTAATAATTATATATAGTTGGATTTTAATTTTAAAATTAATGTGTTATTATATATTTGATAAGTTCTTTAAATTTTGGAAATAATTTTATTATTTATATTCTTTTATTTTAATGAAGTGATTTTTTTTATTGATAATTATGATAATAATTTGCCATTAAAGTAAATAAATAATAAATAAAGTTAAGTTTTAAGGGACATAAAACTGTAGGATTATTAATTCATTTTCATTTATTCAAAATTTGTTTTAATTTGTTTAGGATATTGTTAGTTGGTTATGATGATTTGATGATTAATATTTATTATGTTTATTGGACCTTGAGAAAATAAGGGACTATTAGTTTTCTTTTGAATCATATTTATGTGTTGGAAAAGAATTATGAAAAGTGTTCCAAGTTCATTATAATTTTGTTGAGTTAGAAGGTTAGGAAAGCTAGGAAGGTTGGTAATTTAATACATTTTTTGAAATTGACATCTAGTATGAGTATATGCTAAACATTTGAAAAAAAAGGCTTTTCATCTCTAACCATTTTAACATCAAAAAATTGATATAATATATAATATATATATATATAATATATATATTATATTTTTTTGTAACATATAAAAAAATTATACCTCGATGGGGGTGTTAACATTGTCTTAATGGAGGCATAGGATGACAAGATAGGGCCTCTGACCACCCCACCCTACAACATGCCATTACACATGTTAGTCTTTAATGCTCCCCACCTACCAAGGAAGATGGCAAAGTACACTTGGAATGTTTTACTCCTAGCCTAGATTGCAACATCTAAACCCTTTGTGATTATGCTCTTCCTCTTTGGCAACCTTTTGGCCATACAGCTACCCCTATATCGCATCTTTATGTTGCTCAAAATATTGACCATGAACTTTGGCCGATGCTTTGCATCTTGGGCATTGTTGACTAATCTCTCTCTGCTATCTTTCCCTCCATCTCTATTGGCTTTTATCATAGGAGAGGGGCTTTCTCAAACCCCCATGAATGCATTTCCCTCCTTGAAGGATAATCTAGTTGTATTCTTTTACTAGCATATGATCCACTTCTTTTCTCAACACCATCTTAGCTTAACCTATGTTTTGTTGTTTCTCGTAGCCATGACGCGAAAACAAGCATGTCGTTGTAGAGGAGGTGTGGGTCGAGGCACGATATGCAGTTCCAAGGTGCACTCCTAAGCTGAATCCTTGACACGAAGCTACCAATAACATACTTTTCCAGATATCCAAGAGGAAATTTGTGATGTTGAAGAGGAAATTTATCAGGAGAGACAATAAATTTTGGACTCAGAGGTCATGGAAGGGGTTGCTCTGTGAGTGTTAGACAAAAGTAATTCATATGGATGTCAAAACAATTACCTTCATACGATGGACCTCTATTGACATGTAAATATTTTCCTTGGTAAGGTTTTGGTTGATATGCGACAAACTCAGGTCAATTTAATGCATAGGTTAGACAAGCTTAAGAAGCTACTATTGGATGTCGAAGGGGGGTTGGCCAGCCTTGAGATGGGTTTGCTCCTAGTTCTCCCATTCCACTGCCATGCATGGTTGAGGAGCAACATATCAAATTGGACACTTTTATATCCTCCTAAGGCACACATTTTTCTTATAGTTTATGAAGTTTAATTTAAGGATAATTATGTTAGTTCCACTAGGGAATTTATTCCCCATCTGAAGTGATTTTAATTTGCTTTAGACAATCCTCTTTGAACTTGTGGACTTTTAATGCCACCTTTTTTACTAACTTCAATTGTTGGTTTCCTTATCTACAGGGTATCAATATAGCTTTTAGTTCTTTGGATAAGTCATGGTTTTTTCTATTCAACTTTGGTTTTATGGAATCAATACTCTTCTATCTTTGGTCTAGTTTCCCAAGTAGCAAGTCAAAAACAAAAACTATCCTAGACGAAATGATATAATTTTTTTAATTATCAATAAAACATCTGACTTACACAAAAAATCAGGTAATAAATTGATATCATTTTTAATTTGGATTCTTTATTACAATAATTATTGAAATAAATCTTTTTTATCCAATAAATTTATATCCTTTCATGCAATAAATATTTTTTAATAAATTAAATATCATATAAAATAAAATATTTATTATAATTAAATATTTCTTATTTTTAATAAATTTAATATTAATATATAAATTAAAATTATTTTTTATTAATTTACTTAACTAAATTTATTTATTTATACACTATTTAATACCATTAAAATAAATGAAGGATGAAATAAAAAGTAAACTTTAATGTCATTAATTGATTCTTAAATATAACCCGGATGCGGGTGTTAACAACACGTACGCATGATTGGACAGCCCAGGACGGCAGCTGGCCAGCGCTCCAGCAGGTTTAGGCGGCTCAGAGCATATGAGGGAAGGGCATTCAAAGCCCTGAGTTATTGTGGACAGCGAAGGATAGTAATGGCACTGTGCAGAGGTGTTAATGCACAGGGGGAATGTTGGTCTGGGTTGGAGGACTGCGCGCACCGCTTAAAGGACATGGAACAGGTTATAATTTGCACTCAGGAGCGCTTCATATGGCTCAGTAGAGGGCGCACCAGGGAAGAGCACAGAGCTCGGAAGTCTTTCCGAGTCAGGTCCCTGCATCCTGATTTTGGTTTAAGTCAGGTGAGAGGATCCCGTAAGTCTGTCTATGCTCCTTTTCGATTTCCTCTTTGGCTCTTTACAGTCAATTCCTCTTCATCTCAGTTCATTTTATGGTTGGGTACCTGGCTTAGAAGTCTAGTGCTGCCTGCATCCAATTGGCCTCCTCGCTCTTATAACCTGTGTTTGCTCAGCCTGCACCCTAGATTGACAATGCCGCGCCTTAGAGGCACCCCCCGACGCGGTAGTAACACTGGCTCCAGGGGTGGTTCTTGTAGCAGAGGCGGCTCTGTTCCGCACAATGTCTCTCCATTAACCTTTGTTCCGCCTCCCTCACCGCCATCTGATAATTCTGGCCCGTCCATAGCCCCTGTTGCGCCCTCCTCTCCGGCTTCGAACAATTCAGGCATTTCCCTGAACAGCTCCTTCCACTCGGCGCGTTTTCAATTCAGGAGTCGGCTTAATAAGCCACTCATTTCAGCCTTAGTGACTGTGATCTTTGAGGAAGAAGAGGAGAAGATCAGCTCGGACAATCCTTCCACGGATCCTTTGAGTGCCCGGGTGCCCAGCAACAGTCCAGGCAGCCCATCGGGGGCGGTCCTCAATGACCCAGAAAAGAAGGAATCAGAGAACCAGACCCTGTCTGCTCAGGAGCCCGTTATTGACAGTGAGCCAACGCGTTTTAGCAACATCCTCCATCTGGTTCTCCCACCAGGTAGAAGCGCAACGGATGTTGGTGGAATGGGTCAATTTAACTCCAGACAAGGAATTTGGCTTGCCTCCGCAGGATTAAGCTCGCCAAGCCTTCCAGCGCGCTTCAGAAAGTTCAGCACTTTTGTTCAGGTCGGCGTCCAGGTGTCTGTCTGTTGTGACTATGTCCATGTGTCTGTTTGTTTAGTCTATGTCCAGGTGTCTGTCTGATTATGTTTATGTCCAGGTGTCTGTATGTGTCCAAGTGTTTATATATGCTGTTCACAAGGAATATGTCCAGATGTTTTGGCAAGAAGTCCACAAGGAAAATGTCAGTAGCATTTTGCAATTTTTTGTAACAGTTTTAAGTCAGAGAAATCTTTTTTGTAAATGCCAGACAACAGAATGCTGGCAAGAATTTTTACTAGAGGGCAGGTGGCTACCCCCTCAGAGGTTAAACCCTCTATGTAAATAATTTTCCTTTCTATTTAATAGAATAGTCTTTATCGAGAAAAAAAAATTTGATTTTTAAATATAATTTCAAATTAGGTTTATTTATAATAAGATATAAAAATGTAGTCCTAAAATTGTTTCTGCTTAGGTAAGAGTTCATCTTCCTCTGACGTAAGGAAACAGGTTAACGGCCCAAGACCTAGAGGCATCTAGCAAGAGTGAAGCCCCCTTATGAACCATTAGCAGGTAATTCCATGTGGTGCGGTTTTTTTCAATAACGTTGATGAGTTAGCCTACAGTAGCAGATAGTAGCCAAAGATTATTGTCCTCAGTGTTGGTTTGACAACTGAGTTATGATAGGTTTTCCCATTGTAAAAAAAGATGTAAAAAAAGTAGGATTAAGTATCATTATCTCATCTAAATTTATTTTTTCTTTTCTTTTTTCAATAAAAGAGCTTCATTTCATTAGAGAGTAGATAACATATTATATATATATTAAATGATATATATATATATATATATAATATCAATTTACGCTTGGTCTTCCACTAGGGAAAATAGACTAGTGTAGAACCACAACTTTTTTTGTATCCAAAAAGAATTTTTGATTGTGAAAACCAAAAATATTACACAACATTTGTTACGCCTAAGACCAACTAAAACTATAAAATCTAGATAACTAAAGAATCTATCATAAAAGTAACCAGTAGTGAGGTAGTTAGAATTCATCAACTTTCTTTTGGAGACTATGATTCATCTACAACAATGGGTTCCTTGCTGCTACCTAATGAGCAGTCTAGATCCAGAGGGAGGCCTAGGTGGGCTTCAATTCGTTGAACATGCCCATCTCAACCTTGACCCATAATCTCTAGTTCATCTAGCATCATTAGGATCTCCTAATGAGCTTCATTTTTGTCAAGTTGAACTCTTCCAAGCAACATTTTCATGTGCTAGTAAATGTCAATAGTATGCATATATTGATTAAATAATACCCTATTGTGCACACCATCTAGTATCCACTGAGAAAAGTCACCTACAATCTCAATATCTGATAGAATTTCCCTCTCCACAGTGATGCCTCGCTCTACCTCAACTATCTCTTCCTGAATTTGAGGCGGGGTGTAGTATTTGTATCTATGTGTTGATGACTTCTATAACACCCTCCTCCCACATCTACCCAAGTAACCATGCCAACCGGGTAAACATATGACGAGAGGCTACTATGATTCGATTCGACCTCTTATTTGACCTTAAGGAAGTGGAATAGACAAAACACAACAACCAACCTATCCACATCAGCAACAGAAACCTCATGAGACATGTCAGTCACTCAGACATCATATCCCTGGGTCCCACTGATGTTCTAGACATCTTAGGCCTCAGTCGCTCTCATGTTATAGGCAAGAGAGCGTCTAGAAACCCAAAGTCACTCTCACAGGCTTGCCTGCCAACGACCAGAGACTAAATTTGTTAGTGCTATGCCAGTGACTCCAGAATTTGAGCCACTTTTTCAGGCCTAGAGCCCAAGTCACTACCATAATGGAATGGTAACTCATGAACAATAAAAGAACATGGAAACAATGATGCAAAAGCAATAAGTTGAACAAGACCTTAATCATACCCCTACTAGCCATGCCAGGAATTTCGCCAAACATATCATCAAGATGTAACCTACAGGTGTAAACAACAGAATTAAGTGTAGGGATTTCATACTTATCTAAGAATCGCTATGAACCATTGTTCCCTCATGTCATTTTCTGCATTATCATCTATTAGGCCATAAATACATTATCCATTCATTTACAAGTAACAAAAATGTTGAGATCCATGCATAGTTGTTGTCATAAAATATACATATAACCAACATAATAGGGACATAAATATCATAAGCATACCAGCCATAAAACCCACATATACATCAATACATTTACACATGAAAATCAAGGGAATGAATTTCTCATTAATGAATGCAATAAACCAACCATAGATGGGAATACCATGTTCCACCCGACCATAGAGTGGTTGAGCCAAATCTCTCTTCATCCATTCACCCTCGTGCCATATTCCAGGCATGAATGTGGGACTAAAACTAAAAGAACCCACCAGGGCATACCAAGGCTAAACCACCTCACCCTCATAAATAGAAACCAACCTTTACCGTAATCCATCCCAAATCACTAAGTAAACATAATGAACACATCATAACAGGCTTTACGGTGATCTCCACCCGATCACTAGGCCAAACAAGCATGGATGCCATCAGATTTCTCCACTTACAGTATGAGGAATTTTCCTGTCTCCTAGTCTCTTAGGCTTTACCGCAATCCAAACCCAGATCATTAGGCCCTAAACCGATACTCACTCTCCAAGCTTTACTTTATATCCCAAACCCAAGATTACTAAGCCCAACGGAGAGAAAAACACCTCTTGGCTTTACCGTATATCCTGTCATTCACCAACAAGGATTCCTAGGACCACCGAGGTAACACAATCCTGGCTTTACCGCAACCCACAATATAGCTTAGGGGTCACTAGGCTAGTGGATTTACTGTTATCCACAGTCCGGTTCAGGGACCACTAGGCCATGTGCTCTATCATTCAGGGATCCACCCCACTCAGCTTAAAATCCATCCAACAATCCAATTCAACCAAAACATGAGAAACCCATCACACCATGGCTATTCGAAAATGGCAAGGCTAGGCTAAAAAACATTATTACACCTAGCAAAACCCATGCCATGATAGAAAAGAACCACATGCAATGCCATGCATGCCAAATCTAGCAAGGAAAATACACATGCAATGCCAACATGCCAAATCTAGCAAGGAAAATACACATGCAAGTCGATACCTGCAATGAAGTTTGTTGTAGCTTCTTGATCCTACCTTTCCCTGCTTGATCTTTGCTTTCTCTTGCCTTCTTTGCCTTTCTTGATCCAATGCCAAAATTGCTCCAAGAAAACTGTAAGTGTCCAAGAGTGAGAGAGAGAGAATAATGAGAGAGCTCCAAAACTCAATTGACAACAGGTTACCAACTGATCCTCATAATACCTTTTATGAATGAGGCCTTTATTTTCTTCATTTTCCATTATTTTTCTTCAATTTTCTCCTCACATGCAACCTGTGACCTTTCACCCCCCTTTTCTCCTAATTTCCATTATTTTCATAAATAAATGTGCCAAAAATGCCATTTTTCCTTTCCAAATCCTTAGTCATTGCCTTTGCCAATTTCCTTAGCCATAAATAATCAAATGAACACCCACTAGGATGTATTGCCCAACATTCAACTTGGAATAATTGTCCCATCAACCATGGTTACTATTTTTGCCTTTATTTACTTTTATTACATTGGATCAGGGTTGTTACAGAACCCTCCCCCTTGGGGAACATCGTCCTCGATATTAGACCACACCAAGACCTCAACAAAACCGCTTAAGAGCAAACATATTGTCCATGGATCTTTATAACATGGCTCAATGCAGTATTTACAATGATCACCTTGCTCAAAAGAAAACCAACATTATAATGACATGACACCCATATCGCTTATTGGAGCTTTATAACTTAGCTCATGGCAATATTTACATCCATGTACATATGTACATATAGAAAAATAATCAAAACGTATACCAAAGCATATACCAAAACACCAAGCCAAAATTGCTTTGCCTCAATTGACAAAAAAGGAAGGATACATAGCCCGCATTTGATCTGCCATCTCCCATGTAGCTTCGCCAGACCTAAAGTGATTCCTTTGCACTTTAACTTGCTTGATTGCTCGGTTCCAGAGCATGAGCACCTTTTTTCTGCGATATACACTGAGGCTCCGGCTGGAATTCTCCATCTGGTTCCACTTGCAATACAGACCAGTCAATCACATGATCAACATCTTTAACATACTTCTTAAGCAATGATACATGGAAAACATCATGGACTTTCATTGTCGGAAGCAATGCAAGTCAATAGACTACTGTCCAAATCCTCTCAATGATATTGAAGGGTCCAGAAAACCATGGTGCCATCTTGCCACATGATCCAATCCGTAAGGAGCTCTTCTTCGGTTTGATGCGCAAATACACCGATTCCCCAACCTATAATTCCTTGAACAACATGTTCCTATCTACATAACTCTTCTGCCTATCTTATGTTGCCTTTAGATTCTTCTTTATCACCTACATTTCCTATTCCATGTCTGCCAACATATCTGGTCCAATCAATACCCTGTTAATCGGACCACTCCAACTGATAGGAGTGTTACAACTCTGCCCATACAATTCCTCAAAAAGACTCATCCTCAATGACTCCTCATAATCGTTATTGTATGCGAACTCTACTAAGGGGAGATATTCTTCCCACTTCCGTTGTTGATGCATCACGTACATCCTCAACATGTTCTCCAATATCATGTTGACCCTCTCTAACTGTCCATCTTTTTGCGGATGATAAGTTGTGTCAAAGGCCAACTCTGTGCCCAAACCTGCAAACAACTCCTTCCAAAACTTAGAAGTGAATTTCGCATCCCTATATGACATAATATTCTTTGGAACACCATGTAGTCTAACCACATCTCTAATGAATACTTGTGCCACATCGCTAGTTGAGAATGTAGACTTCACTAGAATGAAGTGTGCGACCTTCATTAATCTGTCCACAACAACCATGATGGAATCTCGTTGTCTCACTATCTTCAGTAACCCTGTAATGAAGTCCATGGAAATGACCTCCCATTTCCACTATAGAATCGCGATCGGTAGTAGCAGTCCACCTAGGTGCTTACACTCTGCCTTCACACACTGACAATCAAAACACCTGGCCACAAATTCTGCTACATCCTTCTTTAAATTCGTCCAATAATAGAATTTCTTCACTACAGTCAATGTCTTTTGATAACCTAGGTGACCTAAATAAGGTTTCACATGAAACTCTCTCAAGATCACCTTCTTGAGCTCACTACTATCTGGCACATATATCCTATCTTTGAATCTAACCAATCCATCCGTTGTAAGACAATAATCCATACCCTGTGCACTTGCACCTGTACCTATGCCTATACCTATACTACCACTTGTACATGTACCACTTCCTGTACCTGTACTACCACATGTACCTGTATCAGTACCCTGCTCCAACCTTTGCACAATCTCCATATACCTGACATCCTGTTGACATGCTTGCAAGATCCTATCTTGTAAGTCCGTCCCATAGGAGCTCATAGCTGCCAAGTGATTTACCTATACCCGCATGCTGAGAGCATTTTCCACCTTGTTCTCTTTACCTTTGATGTACCTTATCTCGAAATCAAACTCACTGATTGTGGCCAACCATCTAGCCTACCTAGCATTCAGATTCGGCAGTCAAACAAATACCTCAACCCAATGTGATCACTCATCAGTACAAACCTCGTGCCAAGAAGATAGTGTCTCCACATCTTCAATGCATGTATAATCACTGCCAACTCAAGATCATACATGGGGTAGTTATTTTCATGCTCATTCAATTTCTGTGACTCATAACATACCACCTATCCATCCCACATAAGGACTCCACCAAGTCCTCTCTTGCAAGCATCTGTGCATGCTACAAACTCTGTCCAGATCTGCAATATGTACCACTAATGCATGTGTCAACAACTGCTTAAGCTACTCAAAGCTAGCCTCACACTCCTTTGCCCATTTGAACTTCTTACCTTTCCTCTCTAATGATGTGATATGATAAGCAAACTGTGAGAAGTTCCTGATGAACCTCCTATAATAGCCTTCCAACCCCATGAAAGATCTCAGCTCATCCACACTCTTAGGAGCTACTCATTCCATGATGGCTCTTATCTTTTCTGGATCTATTGCAATGTGCTCCTTGGAGACCACATGTCCCAAGTAATGTACCTAAGTCTGAAAGAAACTACACTTGATGAGCTTAATATACAACTGATGCTCTCTCAACAACCTCAACACTGCTTCTAAATGCTCAACATGCTCTTCCTCATTTTTAGAATATACCAATATATCATCGATGAACACAATAACAAACTTATCCAAATATAGATGCAAGACATTATTCATCATGCACATGAATGTAGCTGGAGCATTAATTAAGCCAAATGGAACAACAACAAACTCATAATCCCCATACATGGTCTGGAAAGTTGTCTTGTAAATTTCCTCCTCTTTGATACGTACCTGATGGTATGTAGATCTCAGATCAATCTTCAAGAACATTGTTGCTTCCTTCAGCTGATAGAACAAGTTATCAATCCTCGACAAAGGGAACCTGTTCTTGATAGTCACTTTGTTCAATTGCCTGTAGTCAATTCATAATCTAAGGGTTCCATCTTTCTTCTTCACAAACAAGACCAGTGCGCCCCAAAGTGATACACTTGGCCTAATGTATCCCTTGTCCAACATTTCCTTCAACTACAACTTCAACTCAACCAACTCAGGTGTGCTCATCCTATAAGGTGCTTTTGATGTTGGCACTAACTCAATATAAAATTCTACCTCCCTATGAGGTGGCAACTCTGTAATGTCATCAGGAAATACATCCTGAAACTGCCTCAAAACTAGGTACCTTCTCAACACATCGACATCCTCAACCTCCTTACCCTTGTCACTAGAAATGTGCACTGCAAATAACATATACCCTATCCTGCGGATACGCTTTGCTTGCATAGTTGTCACCATCCAAACTGATGTGGCTTTCTTCTTACCCTGCAAGAATCTTGGTTCTCCATTGTCATCAACACACTCAATAGCTTTTTCATAACAATCTACCTTGGTTCCATGAAGATACAATCAATCCATGCCCAACAACATATTGTATGATCCCAACGGTAATACATTCAAATGTGATGTGGTAGGCATACCATTTAAATCAAATGCACAAGATCTTACCGAATGATGAACTCGCTTCTTTGTACCTGTATTCAACTGCACTAACCAAGACTCTGCATGCAACTCTTTACTCAAACCACAATTATCCACCAAGTCAGGACTAACATAGCTATAATTAGATCCATGGTCAATCAAAATAGGAATAAATTGATCACAAAACTTACCGTCCATATCAATGATAGATGCATGTTGTTCTGCCTGTCTTTTGTCCACTGCTACATAGACACAAGGAATTCTCTGCCCAACATCCCCAACAGTCCGCGCATCCTTTGCACAGTATATCTGAGGCCTACCACCTTGATTCTGTGGACAATCTCTCTTAAGGTGTTCCTTGCCACATGTCCAATGCTCCAACCGACCAGTACCAACACCTCTATGTTGCTGCTGCGACTCATGTCCCTGTCTAGTTGCATTAAATCTCTTTTGCGGTGCCACATTCTCTTTCTCATTTGCATATTGAAGCCTTTCCCTCTTAGGCTGCCATTTACCTTTACCTTTGGCTTTTCCCTTCCATCCTTGCTGAGATTCATTCTTACGCTTTGATTTTTCATAACAATGCTTCAATTTCCCAATAACTTCCTCAAGTGACCGAGGCTTAGCATACTCAATCCGATCTCTAAATGTTAATGGAAAACCACTAACAAATCGTTGACCTATAGTCTTCTCATTAGTAAGATAGGGTACATACCTCAATAGCTCCAGAAACTTGGTTGTGTACTCTTCTTCTGTCATTGATCCCATCTTTAGCTCATAGAACTCTTTAGCCTTACTATCGTAGTACCTTTTTAACAAGTATTTCTTCTTGAAAAGATTCTTGAACTCCCGCCAACTCAAATCATCTTTCATGATGTCTTTGACCCGCTTAACATCTTCCCACTAAATGTCTGCTTACCTTTCAAGCTGAAGATCGCTACTATGGCCTTCATTTTATCTATGTAATCATGCAACTCAAAGAATTTGTTCATCCCAAGTATCCAAGCCTCTGCATCTTTCAACTTCTTCACATCTCCATCAAAAGTAGGTGGCTTCACTTTCTTAAATTCATTTGGTAAGTATCCCTTATCATTCCTCCTATAAGGATGATAACGATGATGATCATGATGTTTTTCGGAACCAGAACTCGAATAGTACTCGTACCCATCGCCCCTCTTATCCAGAGTGTCCAACAACCTTCCATCTCTCACCATGTCAGATCTATATAACCTGTGTCTACCAGGAGACCTACTGCCATATGTCCCATTAGTTCTATCCTCATGTCTATGCAAGTCTAAAAAACTCTAAAGAAGTATAAAATTTACATATGCTTGCTTCTATTGTGCCTATATGATCTGATCATTATCTGCCTTACAACTGCTTATCTCTTCCTTCAATCCTCTTAGTGTATCTGCCAATTTAGAAGAATGCATCACACCGCGTTGCTCATCTGATGCATAGGGATATTCTATGTAGTCTACCACCTTGCTAGCCATTTGATCTCTTTCTTGCAATGCATAATATGCTAGATAAACCAAATCACAATAAATCAACATACCTTAGCATAATTCGGGGAGGATACCTTGTCTACAAGATCATCAAATCAATGTGATACATGTATAACATAATCATAACAAAATATAGACATACACAAATAAATGTATCAACACATAAACATCGTTCTAGTTAGAGTCCAGTCATCTATGCAAGGCCATATCAACAATGCATGATATGAGCTCATGCATGACAACAACCATTACTCCATTGTACACATTTCCACATGCAACCAACAACATGCATAAGAAATGCCAAATCAACTACACATACGCACAGATGCATGTAGTCGAGCATAAACAATCAATTCGTGTAGTCAACCTACAAGGATGATACATGTAATCAAATCTACAAGAATGTAGCCTAACAAATAAGGATGTAAGTAGCAAAAATAAAAACAACATGTAAGCGGCATATAACAATATGTAACCAATCATATACTCATGACAAATGCATTCCACAAAATCAACATCAAATTCAACATGGCAACCTTACTACAACCATAATCAATCATCCAACAAATGAAACAAGCACAATAAATGCAAGTGTAAGAGACACACATGCAACTGACATGCATGCATGACCAACACACACCGCCCATCTAGTTTGAGAGGTGAACTATGCTCTGATACCACTCTGTAACACCCTCCTCCCACATCTACCGAAGTAACCATGCCAATTGGGTAAACATATGACGAGAGGCTACTATGATTGGATTCGACCTCCTATGTGACCTTAAGGAAGTGGAATCGACGGAACACATCAACCAACCTATCCACATCAGCAACAGAACTCTCAGGAGACATGTCATCCACTCAGACATCCTATCCCTGGGTCCCACTTATGTTCTGGACATCTTCTGCCTCAATCGCTCTCATGCTATAGGCAAGAGAGCGTCCAGAAACCCAAAGTCGCTCTCACAGGCTTGCCTGCTAGTGACCAGAGACTAAATTTGTTAGTGCTATGCGAGCGACTCCAAGATTTGAGCCGCTTTTTCAGGCCCAGAGCCAAGGTCGCTACACATAATGGAATGATAACTTAGGAACAATAAAAGAACAGGGAAACAATGATGCAAAATCAATAATTTGAACAATACCTTAATCAACCCCCTACTAACCATGCCAGGCATTTCGTGTGTTAACAACATAATTAAGTGTAGGGATCTCATAATTATATGAGAATCGCTATGAATCATTATTCCCTCATGTCATTTGCTTCATTGTCATCTATTAGGCCATAGATACATGATCCATTCATTTACAAGTAAAAACATGCTAAGATCCATACATAGTTGTTGTCATAAAACACACATATAACCAACATAATAGTGACAGAAATATCATAAGCATATCAGCCATAAAATCCACATATACATCAGTACATTTACACATGAAAACCAAGGGAATGAATTTCTCATTAGTGAATGCAATAAACCAATTAGAGATGGGACAACCATGTTCCACCTGACCATAGAATGACTGAGCCAAATCTCTCTTTAGCCATTCACCCGCATGCCATATTCCAAGCATGAATGTGGGACTCAAACCAAAAGAACCAACTAGGGCATACCGAGGTTAAACCACCTCAATCTCATCAATAGAAACCAGGATTTACCATAATCCATCCTGAATCACCATGCCAACACAATGAACATATCATAACAGGATTTACCGTGATCTCCACCCGATCATTATGCCAAACAAGTATGGATGCCACCGGATTTCTCCACCTACACCGTGAGGAATTTTCCTGTCTCCTAGTATCTCAAGCATTACCACAATCCAAACTTAGAGCACTAGGCCCTAAACCAAGACCCACTCTCCAGGCTTTACTGCATATCCCAAACCCGGGATTAATAGGCCCAATGGAGATAAAACCACCTCTTGGCTTTATCGTATATCCTGCCATTCACCGACAAGGATTCCTAGGCCTACCAAGGCAACATAATCCTAGATTTACCGCAACCCACAGTCTGGCTCAGGGGTCACTAGGCTAGTGGCTTTACCGTGATCCACAGTCTAGTTCATGGACCACTAGGCCATGTTCTCTATCATTCAAAGATCCACCCCACTAAGCTTTGAATCCATCTAGCAATCCAACTCAACCAAAATATGAGAACCTCGTCACACCATGGCTATTTGAAAATGGAAAGGCTAAGCTGAAAAACATTTTTACGCCTGGAAAAACCCATGCCATGATAGAAAAGAACCACATGCAATGTCGTACATGCCAAATATAGCAAGGAAAATACACATGCAAGTCAATACTTGAAATGAAGCCTGGTGTAGCTACTTGATCCTACCTTTCCTTGCTTGATCTTTGCTTCCTCTTGCCTTCTTTTCCTTTCTTGCTCCAATGCCAAAATTGCTCCAAGAAAATTCTAAGTGTCCAAGAGTGAGAGATATAGAGAATAATGAGAGAGCTCCAAAACTCAACTGACAAAAGGTTACCAATTGATCCTCAAAAGCCTTTTTATGAATGAGACCTATATCTTCTTCATTTTCCATTATATTCCTTCAATTTTCTCCTCACATGGAACTTATGACCTTTCACCTCCCTTTTCTCCTAATTTCCATTATTTTCATAAATAAATGTGCCAAAAATGTCATTTTGCCTTTCCAAAGCCTTAACCATTGCTTTTGCCAATTTATTTATCCATAAACAATCAAATGGATAACCACTAGGATGTCTTGCCCAACATTCAGCTTGGAATAAATGTCCCTTCAACTATGGTTATTATTTTTGCCTTTATTTACTTTTATTACATGGAATATTCACCAGGGCTATTACAGCTTCACTCTTTGTCGAGAATGAGAGTTAATTTCTCAATAGTAAGAAGATCTATGTTGTGGCCTAGCTCTTTGTCTAAGCATTTTGTGCTTACATGTAGTTCCTGGGATGAAATTCAGTGAGAGGTGGAGATGAAGTGGGAATTACAGGGTAGAACCTTGAGAGGCAAGCTTGAGGGTGAGAAGGATATCCCCCAACACGAGATGGAGAGGAAAAACATAAAAAATAGTGAAGGTCATAGGGAAAAATAAGAAACTTTGAATATGTTTCGAAAAGACCACTGACACATCAATTTTGTGCATAAAGAGGAACACAGAGGTATGGGAAGGAGGGTTAAGATGGAAAGCGAGAGGGGATACCAAACTAAGAAAGAAAAACCAACATCAAAGAGTAGAGGAAGCCCACGGGAGAGCTAAGGTCTAAAACTTTAGCAGAAAGAGAAGAAGATTAATGAAAAGGCCAAATTGGGGTAATACACTCAATGGAAATAACTAGATAATAGAGAGAGGTCATCCTCGCCACCAAATTTATAGCCAATCTTGTGATTTTATTATAACAAAGCACAAAACCAAGCCCCTACAACCAGAATCATCAATAATGGAGAGCCATAGCAAAGCACAACTCTATAGTCCAAACCCAAAGCATGCTAAGGATGATTGATGTCCAGTTGCAAGTGTTCCATCTATTTAAATGACAAATTAACATGGTATTCCAAGATGGTAATGATACACAGGGTCTCATCGTGAGCCCTTCTCCTTTGCCTCCACACATTGTCATGAATGTCATGGTATGCGGGTTGAACTAACGACAACACATTATCTCAAGTTGCGTACCCATTAACCATGTCCACCGCCCTCCACACTTACTTTCAATTAAGACCTTAGCAGAGGGTTGGCCATGTCCCTTGTATTTATTCTTGATGGGACATTGGCCACACCCTTCTCCACCTGTCCTTTCCCTAAGACCTGATACAAATAATCACTATCTCATCTTTATACACAATTTTAAATTTGTTTTATTTATAAAAAGTTTAAAGAGTAGTTTTTGTCCCTATCTTATATAGAAAATTATAGTATAATGTTATTTACAAAGCTGTATTTCTTCATAATTTTTTTTTTT
>APFE031072635.1:171090-277605 GCA_000404065.3 Pinus taeda
AAATGGGAAGAGGTAAAATTATAATTATTTTCACATTAAAATAAATAAAGAATTTCGACTTTCATATAATATAAATCTTTATTAAAAATATTTATAGAATTCCCCGAATGGGGTGTTATCGAGACAAGGCATGGGGGGAACGTGCTTCCACTGTCTCACTTGACCAAAGGACTGAGGGACGTGGCAACATGCCCCCATGATAGTTTTAATAGCCCAACATTTGAGCATGCCAACCATCACTCAACATACCATGCATCCAACCCTCAACATAACTGTGATCACCTAAGTGGTCATTCATATGTTTGCTCGTGCTCTCCAACAAAGGATGCATCTATCCATGGCATCGAGGTAAGTATTATGGTTTATTTCTAGCTTTATAGTGATGGATGATGTCTGCAAGTGGCTTTGGGAAACTATCAAGATTGGTAATATTTCTATTAGTAGCTTGCCTATGCCTAGAACTTCACTGCTTTGGTCGAGGAAACAACACTCTCTTCAGTGAGAATCCCACTATAGGGCAGAAGGTTTCTAGTCTGAGTTTCGTTTGTAGTGTAAGGGGGGTGATATCTTTCCTCCCTACCTTCATTTTTTTTCCTTTTTCTAGTCATCTTTCTCTTTCAATTTGATCAAGTATCAAGCTGACACTGGGCTCAAAGCTTTCAATTCTCTGTGGCTTCCTCTACACATTAGTCCTTAGTCCCTAGGTTTCTTTGTGCCTACCTCCTTTCACTTGGATCTCCTTCTACCGTCCTGAGAATTCTCTCTAACCTTCTCTCTCCCTTCCTTGTTTCGCCCCCATCCCACCTTTGGGCTCCGATGGTAAGTCACTCCTCGGCCTTCCACAACTGGCAACTGGATTTCCCCCTCCGCCAATCCCCTTATTTTTCTTGTGCTCAACTGGAAGTTTCTTGTTGTGATTATTCCCTTTTCAATGTCCTCTCTTCATGTGTTTTGGTGATGTGGCGCCTCCCTAAACCCAACACAACCTCTTTTCCCCCTTCTCAAGTGACATATTTATCTTGCTTCTCAGCTCCCATCCCCATGCCTCGTCAATGAGACAGGGTGTGAGGGGGGTGGCTTATTATCAAGAGAAGGCCCATAGGGACATCACAAGGATGAATCATCATTTGGAGGTAGAAACCACCTGATATCGAGACCTCACTCCAGGGTCCATTTGGGAAGAAGGCTCCTCTTGTAGACTTCACCTCTATGCCATGGAAATTCTTGCAAAATTGGAAGATTGGGTTCCCAATACTAGTCACACCTAGGGCAGGTTTAATCAATACATGCAGACAATTTACCTATACTAGCATATGAAATTCATGCTGGGTAGAATTCCTTTGGACTTGCATGAGCATGAGGAAGACATTCTTCAATCTCTCGAGCACCTACACGGACATATGAAGGATATGGACCAACAGATGGAGCGATTAGAGAAAAATCTCAGAATCCTGCCCTCAACAAGGAGTACAACTGGGGATAATAAAGATCACATCCTTGTTGTTGCTACAAACTCGGATCCATTCACAAGATTTTATGTCACAATTTCATCATATTGGTCTTTTTCTCCTAAGGTTTTATTTAGGCTAGCTAGGTCCCATATTCTTTTTTGTATACTTTTCGAGCACTCCACTACTCAATTATCGAGTATCTCCCTACAGATAATTTATTTTTGGCTATGGTCATGTCTCCCCTATGAGAGACCAACCAAAGATTTCCAATACTCTCATATAATTTCTGCTTTTGAAGGTAATACAATTCACCACACTAATATATATATATATATATATAGTCTTTCAAAATCACATTACATCCATAGACTCATTTTTTACATCCATATCGAACCAAACCTTACTTTGCCATTAGGAAACCAAAGAGTCAGGTCGGTCCAAGAGGTCCAAAACATACAATCTACTAAAACATAATAAAAGTCCATAACAAAGTTGCTATGTAACACACAACCACTTGACAGGGAACATAAATAACCTAACAAATTCAACCACTGAGAAGGGTTGATTGAGCAACATATGACACCTCTATCTCTTATCGCGGAAACCCACACACCCACACCCAAATTTGGTCCACCAAACCAGATTACAAGAATAATAAACCTCATAGGCTTGTACAAACTAAAGCAACAAATGGCTCCATTATAATCTCTCTCTCTCTCTCCCCCACAGACACTCATCCAACTTAGACTACCAAACTAGAATACAAATGAAAATATCATAAACTCCAGATCCTAGTACAAAGATAAAATAGAAGAAGTTATAAACCAATACTTCCAGTAAGACTAAGGCAAAATGAGAGGTTGACTCACCCAACTGTAGAAATACCAGATCATATGGAGAGCTATGAGTCGGGCTAAAAGGAAATAATGAATAACATACTAGACCAAGATAGGAAAAATCGATTACCTGAGCAGGGAAAAAGCACCATATATGATGAGCCTCATCAATGGGTAATTATATGGGCCCATTTTACCTCCTAACCTAGTCAAATCAACCATTCTCTTAGCTTATTGCATGATTTTCTAATTATATTCATGCTTATAGAGTGAGTTGAGTTAGTTATGATGCCATGTGGTCTAATATGTGTTTAACGCAAATTTTTGATGAATTTTATGGTCAAAGTTGAGGATCCAGTGGAAAAATGGCAATAATAACTCGAAGTGGAAAAAGGAGAGGATTCATAGGAGGGAATCCCCCTCATTTATTACTCCCCACTTCGAATTCCCATTCACTCAGCTCAGAGTACAGGCAACCAAGTCATGCATTAGCAGGTAGCCGAGCAAGTGGAGGATAACTGATATTTATCTCGAGTTTTGGGAGCCAAGCCTCCCTAATTTTGAGGAAGTTGTTGGGAGCTTCATTTATATAAGTAGAGAGGCCTAGGGCCTCACTAGGGTCAGATTTTTGTTGGATTTTTGCTACAGTTTTGCTTATGTAAACTCTGCTCAACTTCGAGCTTATTATCTTAATAGTTCATGTAATCTTGTTATTGGTTTTGAGAATAAAGATGGAACCCTTTTTGAGTTAGCACTGAGTTACCTCAGAGGGCTGAAGCTCTTGGGTTAGGGCCCAATCCAAACAACCAAGCTCCTCTTTACTTGTATTTGTATGTTTTCATTTCAGTTTGTAGATTAGGTTGTTGTTAGATGCATTCCTCTTATGGTTAAGAATAGGTTGTTTTTGATGATTCAGTAGTTTGCTTCCATTTGTGCTTTGTATAGCAGGTTAAGCAATGATTAAAAAAAGGTCCAAAAGGGTAGAAACATTCCTTGGCCTCTCTTCCTCCCTTTGGGACAATTATTTGAGGCAAAGACCCTCTTGTTGCCCCAAAAATACAGATTTTCCTCCTTCATAGGACTTCTAGTGTTTGCAGCGTTCTAGTTGGTTCATAGTCTAGTTTGCTTTGCTTCAAAACTTCTTCATCATGCTTATTTCCTTATTGGCAACAATATTCTTTCATGCTTTTCTTTCATGCAATGGTTATCAACATTTCCTTTCATAGATCATAGTTTACTTTGATGCAAAAACTCTGTTTTTTGATGCACTTATTTCCTTGCTTGCTTAATCTCATTGGTTGACTGTCAGTTGTTTATGCAGCATATATCTTCTAGCAGTAGATCAGCCTATCATCCATGCCATCCTCCATCTAATCCATGCCCTACAGGTCGCCCAAGTCTCCCCTCAATTCAACCTTAGTTTCCTGCATTTTCCATAGAATTTCTTCCTCTTTCTCGAGCAAATCCAATCATCTTTCTCTCTCCTAATGATTCTTGGTAGACCCTAGGTGCTCTAACACTTCATTCCAACCTTCATCTACCTCATCCAACCATGCTCACACCTTCAAAATAGCGAAAACTGCTCTCTGCCTCGTCTTGTAGGCCTCCTGGAGAACGTTGTTTTTCCTCCTATAGATTTCGTGTGCCCTCCTGTATATTTTCCTGTAGACTTTCTTGTGAAGGCTGAGTTTGGGAAAAGCCTCCAGAAGGCCACCTGAGACTCTTAGGACCCATCCACACCATCATACATCCTATCAAGTCCCAAAACTGCCTTCCAACTCCACCTATTCGCTGCCACATTCACAAACAAATAAATTACATGCATGTCAAATTCACATAAAAATACATAAAAATCCAAAAAGATGTTTTTTGCTCATTTACTTCCAGAAATATCTTGTTTAGATGTTGTTTACTTCTTTGGATAGATAATGGCATTCTTTTCATGGTTTTCATAGTGCTTTCTGCAAAAGTAGGATTATTGGTTAACTAGGATTTCCTTGGTTTGGTTTACATTTCAGTCTTTCTCCTTTCTGCAATTAGAATAACATCTATCTTTCTTTCCTTTCATCACATATAGAGCTTCTTTTGGAATCCATAGAAATTGGCTTAAGCTCCTAGTGATCTTGCGCCGGCTGACCAAGTGACAACCTGCAGTAAGAACTAGTACTTGTGCATATAGCACCATTGCTTCCAAGTTTGTTACGAACTACTGGGTTGATGAGAGTAAAGTAGGCAGCCCAGGAGTTGCAGCATTATTGCTGCAATACTGGTACTCACCACTTTTTGGCGTCATTGCCTGGGAAGCGTCAGAGTATTATGTGATTACTACGTTCTTCTATTTTCTATTGCAACATTCTGCTAATAGTTTATTTCAGCAAAAGTAGGTTAGTCATTTCCTTGCTTTCAGTTCTGCATTTCTTTTGCTTTCCTCTTCAATTCTACAATTTCATTTCAACAAAAGTAGATTAGTCATTTCCTTGCTTTTAGTTTTTCATTTCTTTTGCTTTCCTCTTCAATTCTGCAATTTGATTTCAGCAAGTTCATTTCAGTTAGTTGCAATTCGTTTGTTCAATAAATTTCAGTTTTGCAGGTACTATCAATGTGGGGAAAAAGAAACAAAACCAACCAAAAATATTTCCTTCCATGCCTCATAGGAATAGACATAATTCAGGAAAAAATTTTCCCAACACCCCCACTGCTTCACACAGCCAACCTTCTCTCTTCTTCGGTGGTTGCGATCAAGAAGAACCCTTAGGAGAACAACCAAACATATTTAAAGAACCTATAGGGGAAGAAGAAGAAGAAAACATTCCTTTAGAGCCAATGGCTGAACACAGAAATGCACGAGGGAATGGAGAGAGAATAGAGGGTACCTTTCCCATTCGGGAGACCAATGGGGACACCAAAATGAAGAATATAAGCCCTTCCGCCCTACCTCGTTTCCAGGGTTTGACTACAAAAGATCTTGACACCTTCTTGTTTGAGTTTGTTGTTATCTGTCGAACCTATGACTATGCAGAAGATGAGAAAAGTTGAAATTGTTCCCTTCTACTCTCAAGGATGTAGCATTGCACTGGTTGATGGGATTACCTGGCAATAGTATCACAACTTGGGCACAGATGCAACAAGCCTTTAACCACTAGTATCGAGACTATTGTAGGTCAAAAGATACTAAAGAAGAATTTTTTCAAATGACTATAGGAAGTTATGAGTCCCTGGAAGACTATGAGGAAAGGTTACAACTCAGTTACAAAAGGGCCTGGTGTACACTTGACCCTGAGTCTTTGAAGATGGTCCTGCTCATGGGAATTTAGGAAGATATTTTAGACACCCTCCATCTACTGGCCAGGGGAGACATCTACCAACTATCCTATGAAGACATAAACATTGTTTTTAGAAACCATTCTAGGGTAGCCAGAAAGAAGGGTAGGGGGAGTCAACCCATGGCCAGTACCTCTTCCTTTAACTCATCCATTAAGGGGGAAATTGGAACCATGTTGGAAGATTTCAAGAGTGAGATGCTGCAAACTCTTGCCACGAAAATGGATACCTTGCATATCAAAAGGAAACAAGAGGAAACAGAGAGGGCTTTGGCCATCTTTTGCCCTAGATGCACCAGGAGGCATCCTAGGAATGAATGCCCATTGAACTCTATAGAGGTTTGTTCAGTTTGTGAGGAGAATCATTCTACAGATAAGTGCCCTTCCTTTCCTGGACTTAAAGCTGTATATCATGGGGCTGAGGGAGCTACAGAACAACTCTATTACATAAATCAAAGAAGGCCGCATGGACCTAGACCATATGAGAAAGGGATGCAAGGGACATCCCAGGCTTACTACAACCCCGAAACAGTCACTTCCATACCTTCTTGGGGTCCCCCTACTCATCCTTCGTGATCCATGCCTCCTCCTTGGTCCTTCACATCTCAATATCATGCCCAACCAAACAACCATTCATTTCAATCCTATGCTCAGCCATCACCTCAATGGAATGCACCTCATTAGGGGTGGAGGCCCCAATACAACTCCCTATTCACTCTTTTTCCTCCACCACTTGCCCAACCACAACCATTACCTCCTGTTCCTCCAAAGCAACCCCAAATGCCTACCCAGCCGAACCTAAACCCAAACGATAGACAGGCTCAACAAGTGTATAGTGGGGAACCATGATGCCCAACTTATGTTGTGGAGATTCAGGAGATCAACCTGGGATTTGGAAAAGTCCTCCCAGATATTCAGCCTCCACCTAAGGAGGATGAGGAAGATAAAGAGGAAAGTGAACTGAAAGCAATTCCACCCTTTCCTGAGAGACTATCCGTGACAGTCCAGCCTACCCAGAAGAAACTAAACTCCTGGGGGAATTGAAACATCTATGTGTAAAGACACCACTTCTCCAAGCCATAAAGGATGTGCCTATCTACAATAGGTTGATTAAAAAGAAGTGCTTTAGGCATCCAGGAAGGCGCAAGAGCCCCAACCATCATTGTCATAGGGCAGCTGTCCGACCTGTTGTTGGGGCAGGTAATCTGTCCAAAATATCTAGACCCTGGAAGCCCAATAGTTGATGTCTGCATCAATGGCACCATGATCCCACACACTTTAATTGATCTGGGAGCTGCCATTAATGTGATGACAAAGGACACAATGCTCAAACTCAACCTTTAGGGTTCCTTAAGGAAGACCACAACCGTGCTACAGCTAGCAGACCGCTCCACCGTGACCCTTGAGGGGATTGTGGAAGATGTGATGGTCTCCATTGATTCTTGGGAGTACACTGCTGATTTCTTAGTTCTCTAGCCCAAGGCAAAGCTCACTAGGTATCCTCTCATTCTGGGAAGACCTTGGTTGGCTACCGCCGATGCCTACATCAGCTGTCGAGCTAGGAACATGACCATAAAGAACGGGCATATGTCCAAGTAGTTAATCCTATATCCTCCTACCCAACCTTCGTTAGAACATGATATACCTCTCTGGTTGGAGGAGGAAGATGAGGATGAAGTTTATTCTGCACCGCTTTGTACATTAGAAATCGTCGTGGGAGGAAAATAGCAAGATGAGGATGATACGATTGAAAATATCATTCAGAATCCACATTCCAGTGTATCGCCCTTATAGGACATAGTAAGAGAAACCCAAAAAACCCCTCAACTGATCTCTTTGCGGCCGACTCCACTTCTCTCCATGTTAATAATATAGAGTTAGGTCCAGAAAGAACCTTGAAAATCAATCCACCCCTATCCACTTCCCAGGAGAAGGAACTATGTAGCCTGCTAAGAAAGCACTTAGATGCCTTCGCTTGGAGCTATAAGGAGATGAAGGGAGTGCACCCTTCAATCTGTACTCATCATATATACATCAAAGAGGGTGTCAAGCCAGTTAGGCAGCCTCAAAGGAGGATGAACCCAACACTTAAAGATATTGTTAAGGAAGAACTACAAAAATTGCTTGATGCAGGATTCATCTATCCCATCTCTAACAATGAATGGGTCTCTCCTTTGGTGCTAGTGCCAAAGAAAAATGGTAAATGGAGAATTTGTGTCGACTATCAGGAATTGAACAAAGCCACTAAAAAGGACCATTTTCCTTTGCCTTTCATAGATCAAGCGTTAGATGGTCTGGCAGGGAAATTTTTTTTCTCTTTCCTAGATGGCTTCAGCGGGTACAATCATATTCAGATCAGCTTAGAAGACCAAGATAAGACCACTTTCACTTGTCCTTGGGGTACCTTTGCATACCAGGTCCTTCCTTTTGGTTTGTGTAATGCTCCAACCACTTTCCAAAGAGCGGTACTGAGTATATTCTCCGAATTAGTTCATGATGGAGTAGAGATATACATGGATGACTTTACTCCTTATAGCTATGACTTTCAGGAAGCTTTATCTAAACTAGGAAAAGTTCTAGACAAGTGTATGGAGATGAACCTGTCCCTCAGTCCAGAAAAATGTGAATTTTTGATGACTGAAGGGACCTTGCTAGGTCATGCAATATCTCAACAAGGACTGTAGGTGGACCCCGACAAAATTGCCATCATCCAAAGGGTCCCACCTCCTCAAAAGGTGAGAGATGTTAGAAGTTTACTAGGCTTAGCTGAGTATTACCAGAGATTCATCAAAGATTTCAGCAAGCTAGCCTCTCCGTTGTTTGGTATTTTCAGTAAAGATGTCAAATTTATATGGTCAGAAAACTGTCAAGAAGCCCCAGATACCTTGAAGAGCAAGCTTGTGACTGCCCCAATTTTGAGAGGCCCAAACTGGGCCCTACCTTTCCACATTCACACAGATGCATCAAACAAAGCAATAGGAGCAGCCTTGGGACAAATTGATGAAAATCTGCCTTATGCCATATACTTTATAAGCAAAAACTTGTCAAAGGCAGAGCTAAACTCTACAGTCATCGAAAAGGAACTCCTAGCTGTAGTGCATTCCTTAAACAAATTCAGACATTATATCACAGGCTATCAAACCTTTGTGCACATTGATCATGCTGCAATTAGATATTTAATGAACAAACCAAATGTGAATACTCGCATTATTAGATGGTTGCTTTTACTATAGCAGTTTGATTTGACCATTGTTGATAAGTCTGGTAAAGAAAATGTTGTTGCTGACTTTTTGTCTAGAGTAAATTTGCCTGCAGGTGAAGAAGGGATGGTGGATGATCAAATGCCAGATGAACACCTGTTTTCTATCTTAATACTCTCTCCATGGTTTGCTGATATAGCAAACTACTTGGTTTCAGCACAGTTCCCCCCACACTTATCCTCAAAAGGGAAGAGCAAGATAGCAAGGAAAAGCGCCCCTTTCACCTGGATTGGGGGCAATCTCTTCAAACTTGGCCCGGATTAGATCTTAAGAAGATGTGTCAAGGAGGAGGAAGTTTTTAACATCCTCCTGACCTGTCATGATGGGCCTTGTGGAGGTCATTTTGCAACAAAAAGAACTGCCTTCAAGATACTGCAAGTAGGCTACTATTGCCCCACTCTTCATCAGGATGTGAGGAGATATGTCAGCCAATGCGATCGGTGTCAATAGATGGGGAAACCCACTCCAAAGGATGAAATTCCCATGCAGCCTCAAGTGACCTTTAAGCCATTTGAGAAGTGGGGCATGGACTTTGTGGGGCCTATCAGCCCTCCTTCAAAACATAAGCAATACATTATTGTGTGCATCGACTACCTGACAAAGTGGGCAGAGACAAAAGCAATCAAAGCAGCGACAAAGGAAAAAGTAGCTGAATTTTTGAGAGAGAACATATTCTGCAAGTTAGGGTATCCAAAAGAGTTGGTCACAGATCAAGGCAGCCAGTTCACTTCCAATTTGATTGAAGACTTGCTCACACATCATAGAATCAAGCACATGACTTCCACACCTTCTCATCTACAAGCCAATGGGTAGGTGGAGGTCACTAACAGAGCATTGGAAGGGATCCTGACAAAGGTAGTGAGCAACAGTAGAAAAGAATGTGCGAACAGATTAGTTGAGGCCACTTGGGCCTACAACACAGCATGGAAGACCACTATAGGGTTCACACCCTATGAGTTGGTCTATGGGAAGAAGGCTTTGCTAACAATAGAATTTGAATTCAATACCCTAAGGATGGCAGCTCAGCTGGACCTAGACCTTAGCCATGCACAGAAAGAAAGATTACTCCAGCTCAATGGATTAGATGAATACAGAATGCAGGCCCTTCTCTACACAGAGGTAGTTCAGCTTCAGAGGAAGATATGGCATGACAAAAACATCAAGGAGAAGCAATTCCAAGAGGGAGATTGGGCACTACTCAATGATTCAAGATACAAAGATTTCAAGGGCAAGCCGAGGACAAGATGGTTGGGACCCTACATTGTGGAGAAATGCAATGACAATGGTTTAGTTTTGATCAGAACCATTATTGATGAAGCCATCCCCATGCTTGTCAATGGACACCGGTTGAAAGCCTACAAGAAACCCCTCTCCAAGTGACAGTTCATTGAAGGATTGAATAAGTAAGTGATGGTAGTGGAGCATGTCTTAGCCTCCACTTCACCCACTCACTGAAGAAAAACAAAAAAACAAAATAACTCAAGTGAAAACCTCCATGAGGCGCTTAAGTCCCATCATTGGGTTGAAAACCTCTCCTCAGGCAGCCCAGTGATGTCAAAAAAGAGAAGAAAGAAAATAAGATCCTGGGTGAAAACCTCCCTTGGAGGCGCCAAGGGCAGGCAACTAGGGTGAAAACCTCCCTGAGGCACCCTGGTTGTTTTCAAAAAAAAAAAAAGAGAAAAAGAAAAAGAAAAATAAATTTCTAGTTGTATTGCAGGTTTGCGAGAGGACTACAGAAAGCAGCAACAGGTGCCAAGGGAGCTCTGAAACCAATACCAGCACCTATCCTACCTTCCCACACCTTTCTCCATCATTCTTGTCATTCTTTTCACCTCACTGTGCTTCTTTTTCAAAAACTGTATTTTCTACAGGAGGCTCTATGTTTTCTACAGGAGGTTCCTATAGAAATTATAGAGAGCCAGAATTGATTTTAAAGGCACTTTGAGGAATAGGGAAGCTTCATAAAAGATTCATAAATCCTCCTGCAGTCTTCAAACCTCTTTTCCATCATTTCTAGACCTGCATCACATCCCAAGCATCATTCTTCTTCCCGCCCAAGAAAAAACGGTTTTTTAGAAAAGAAAAAAAAAACAAAAAAATAAGAAAAGGAACAACACCATCCACCTCACCTGAAGCCTACCTATTACCTCTCCATCTCTATCTGCATTTTTGGCATCATCCTCACAGCTCCAAGCACAACAAAAGTTAAAATTTCAAAGGGAGAAGCAGCTACAGGAGCTCCTGTAGGAATTCCTATAGCTGCTAATCCCATTAAAATCTAGCATCAGTAGCATGAGGGTGCAAATCTGAAGGTTGAAGCAGACACCTGAAGATCAGATCCAGCCAGAAAGGAACCTACACAAAGCACAACCACAGCTCAGCAAGCAGACAAGTATGCATCAAAAGAAATAAAGGCATGCAACAGAAGGAAAGGCCATAGCACCTCACAGCAAATGCATTTCGATCTCAGGTAAGTAACTAACCCGCTCCTCTATCTGCATTTGTATAATTAGAGAGCATGCAATAGCAACGAGATGGTTGAGGTTGAGATGGCCAGTTAACTTAGCCACCTTCATCCAGTTGACTTCACTCTTCCGAAGATGTCACTCACACGTGCACTTAGTCAAACTCAAGAGAGATGTCAAGGACAAGTAATGGAGGCGGTGTGAACTCCAATGCAATCATGAGGGATGATTACAAGGAAAGGGCCATGATGACAAGGTAGGTGGGGACAAACGATCTGAATGGGGCCAACGTACACTTGGCCAACTCACCCTCCATCACCGGAAATATCCATAAAAAGAAATAAGTACTGCTCCCCGAAGCACACTCATCTTTTTCCTTCATTCTCTCCCCGAAAATCCACTCCTGCTACCTTCTTGTGCCCCCACAAGACTCGTAACCATCGTTCTCCATTGATCTCTCCCATATCCCTACTCTCGACATTTTCTACAGGAGCACTTATAGGTTCTACAGCAGAACCTAGAAGAATCCTACAAGAGGGTTGGCAGTGTTCTACAGGAGGCCAAGTGAACTGTTTTAGAGAGGGAAAACACGGTTTTTAGCACAATTCTCGGGTTGAAGAGGTAGGTTGTTGGCATACCTCAATTGAATATCAAAATATGCAAGCAATGGTTTAATTTTGAGGAGAAAATAGAACTTTTGGGTGGAGGAAATTCATAAAAAGAATTGCTGCTTATTTCTTAAAAACAAAAAAACACAGTCTCTCTGTTTTATTCAAAAATGTTCTCTCCATTTTCATAGTTAGTTTTCCAAGGAAGAATATACAAAATGACAGGAGGTTTTATGAGGAAGGAGCCCACCAACTCCTCTAGGCTCCATGCACACCCCCAAGTAGTGGACATATTCACAAGAGCAAATTGGATGAGCTTTTTTGAGAAATTCTGAGGGTTTGATGAGGAGATTGCTTAGGAATTTGCCCACTCTTTGGTCCCTCACTCCAGAACACATGCCACTATCACCTTTAGAGGCCTTTCCATGGAGATAACCCATGAATTTATCAGTAGGGTCACTACCCTTCCTCCTCGGTTGCCTTGGAGTAAGGATGAAAAACCAATTGGCTAGGCTGTCAAGAAAAACTTCTTCCAAAACAATGAAACCCCTGTAGAAGATAAGAATGGCATAAGAAGGGCTAGCATACCATACCCTTGGGATGAGGTTAGCTATTAGATAATCAAGTATATTTCCTGTGAGGGGAGATACAACATTGTATATGGTTACCACTTTAGAATCATGCATGAATTAAGGTATGGCATGGACACTCAAGCCCCTCAAAAGCTCAACAGCCTCTACTTCCTCCTGTAGTCCCTAATTGACTCCAGTACTAAAGTAAAATCAGGAAATCCAGACCAGCTAGCACCATGGGTTAATCAAAATTTTAGTGGAAGAAGCCCTCCATACATTTACAATCCCCATAGCATGGGAAATTTTCCGAAACATGACCGCTGAAGATGACATAAAGGCCCTGACCTATGATATTAGTCCTACTGGTAGTGAGGAGGAAAAGCAACAAGGGGGAGAAGGTGAAGAAACTGGTGATTTAGAGGGGCAAAAAGGGAATAAGGAAGAAACTAAAAGGGAGGAGGAGAAAACTGAAGGAATAGAGAAAGAGACAGAAGGAGGAGAAAAAGGGGCAGAAAAGACATAAGTGTCTCCTGAGACCCTAGAAAGAGAGGCAGCAGCTGCTCTCACTGCCCTTAGCACACCAATTAAACCAAAACAAAAGAGGAAGAGGCAGACCTCAATGTATTTCAGGGCTAGGAAGAGCACAAGGATCAAAACAGGGAAACCGCAGCCTTCTTCTAAAGTGCCAATTATTATTGAAGATTCACCCTCTGCCCAAGGAAAAGAATCCCCTTCCAAGGCACCTATCACTTATGAAAGGAGGAATCCTATATCTCCCACATGGAAAGAAAAAGTAGAACTACAAGACTAAAAAATAGTCCTTCAGGAGGCACTGAATATTCTATAGGAGACCCTATCAAAACTACAGGAGATTGAAAAACTTGAAAAAAGGATAGAAGGACAACCACAGGGAAAGGAGGAAGAAACAGAGGCACACGAACCTGATCCCAGCCTAGTCTTGGCTCTTACTACAATCTTATTGAGGGGGGAGGAATCATTCCACAAAATTTTTCAATTCAATTATTCTTTGAATTGGAGAAAGAAAGAATAAGGAACCATAGGTGGATGCAAATAGCCAAAGCCAAAGGAGTTGAGGATATTGGCCATATGGAGAACAAACTCAAAGAAATGGGCAGAGAGTTAAGTGCTGTCAGACATAGAGAAGCAATCACAACAAATCACCTTGAAACTAAAAATGAATTGCTAAGAAGATAAGGCAAAGATGGCATAATTCTATCATCTTTGCCTTATCTTTTGATGTGCCATCTTTGTCTTATATTCTGATGTGCTTTCGTCTTGCAACTATCTTCTATATGCAAAGATGGTAGAATTCTATCTGCATAACATGGCCCTCACAGACATGAATGTGTGTGACCCCAATGCTAGGCTAGGGGACCTACAACTTATGGCCATGGCCTCATGGATGAACCATGAAGAGTTAAGGGCATCAGAAATAAGAAGGTTGATGATAAAAGAACAAAATGAGCCCTTAATGATCAGAGCTAAGCCATCAGACCCCATGGCACTCATCATCACACATAACCTGCTTGCACATAATCCTCAGATTGCCCCTAGATATATTAGTGATCAGGCTCAAGCCATTGCACTTTTTGAGGATATGGAAAGGTTACTTGGGGATGACTGTGTGCATGCATGTATGAGGAGATGGAAAACCTTACCACACAGTCTACAAATAAGGGAATATCATTCCCCAATGAGGATGAAAGAGGCATTAAGGAGAGTGCCAATGTACAAGCACTCCATGTAGAGGTTGAAGGTCAATTGGATTGGCCTCAAATTGAGTCCCCCACTGCTGTTAGGCATGTTAGAAGGCAGAAAAGAAGAAGAGGAGCAACAACAGTGGGAAGAGGTAGACAGGAAGGCAGGATTCTATGACAAAGAAGAAGAGACCACATTAGAAGCATGGGATGCTAGGGAGGCCACCAGGGCCATAAAATATGAGGAAATGGACTAAGTTGCTCAGAGGATGAGCAACACTTTCAGTAGGGGGGTGATGATGAGCCTCATCAATGGGTAATTATATGGGCTCATTTTACCTCCTAAGCTAGTCAAATCAACCATTCTCTTAGCTTATTGTATGGTTTTCTAATTATATTCATGCTTATAGAGTGAGTTGATTTAGTTATGATGCCATGTGGTCTAATACATGTTTAATGCAGATTTTTGATGAATTTTATGGTCAAAGTTGAGGATCCAGTGGAAAAATGGCAGCAATAACTCGAAGTGGACAAAGGAGAAGATTTATAGGAGGGAATCCCCCTCATTTATTACTCCCCACTTTGAATTCCCATTCATTCATCTCGGAGTACAAGCAACGAAGTCATGCATTAGCAGGCAGTGGAGCAAGTGGAGGATAACTGATGTTTATCTCGAGTTTTGGGAGCCAAGCCTCCTTGATTTTGAGGAAACTGTTGGGAGATTCATTTGTATAAGTAGAGAGACCTAGGGCCTCACTAGGATCCAATTTTTGTTGGATTTTTGCTGCAATTTTGCTCATGTAAACTCTGCTCAACTTTGAGCTTATTATCTTAACAATCCATGTAATCTTGTTATTGGTTTTGAGAATAAAGATGGAATCCTTTTTGAGTTAGCACTGAGTTACCTTAGAGGGCTGAAGCTCTTGGGTTAGGGCCCAATCCAAGTAGCCAAGCTCCTCTTTACTTGTATTTGTATGTTTTCATTTCAGTTTGTAGATTAGGTTGCTGTTAGATGCATTCCTCTTATGGTTAAGAATAGGTTGTTTTTGATGATTCAGTAGTTTGCTTCCATTTGTGCTTTCTATAGCAGGTTAAGTAGTGATAAAGAAAAGATCCAAAAGGCTAGAAACAATGCCTTGGCCTCTCTTCCTCCATGTGGGACAATGATTTGAGGCAAAGACCCTCTTGCTGCCCCAAAAACACAAATTTTCCTCCTTCATAGGATTTCAAGTGTTTGCAGCTTTCTAGTTGGTTCATAGTCTAGTTTGTTTTGCTTCAGAACTTCTTCATCATGCTCATTTCCTTATTAGCAACAATCTTCTTTCATGCTTTTCTTTCATGCAATGGTTATCAACATTTCCTTTCATAGATCATAGTTTACTTTGATGCAAAAACTCTGTTTTTTGATGCACTGATTTGCTTGCTTGCTTAATATCATTGGTTGATTGTCAGTTGTTTATGCAGCAGGTCAGCCTATCAGCCATGCCATCCTCTCTGATCCATTCCCTACAGGTCGCCCAAGTCTCCCCTCAATTCTGCCTTAGTTTCCTGCATTTTCCATAGAATTTCTTCCTCTCTCTCCTTGAGCAAATCCAATCATCTTTCTCTCTCCTAATGATTCTTGGTAGACCCTAGGTGCCCTAACACTTCATTCCAACCATCATTTACCTCATCCACCCATGCTCACACCTTCAAAACAGTGAAAACTGCTCTCGACCTCCCCCTATAGGCCTCCTGTAGAACGTTATTTTTCCTCCTGTAGGTTTCCTGTGTCCTCCTGTAGATTTTCCTGTAGGCTTTCTTGTGGTTTGGGAAAACCTCCAAAAGGCCACCTGAGACCTCCTTAGGATCCATCCACACCATCCTACATCCTCTCAAGTCCCAAAACCGCCCTCCAACGCCACCTATTTGCTGCCACATTCACAAACAAATAAATTACATGTATGTCAAATTCACATAAAAATACATAAAAATACAAAAAGATATATTTTGCTCATTTACTTCCAGAAATAGCTTAGTTAGATGTTGTTTACTTCTTTGGATAGATAATGGCATTCTTTTCATGGTTTTCATAGTGCTTTCTGCAAAAGTAGGATTAGTGGTTAACTAGGATTTCCTTGGTTTGTTTTACATTTCAATCTTTCTCCTTTCTGCAATTAGAATAACATTTATCTTTCTTTCTTTTCATCACATATAGAGCTTCTTCTGGAATCCATAGAAGTTGGATTGAGCTCCTAGTGATATTGCGTCGGCTGACCAAGTGACAACCTACAGTAAGAACAAGTACTTGTGCATACAACACCGTCGCTTCCAAGTTTGTTACGAACTACCGGGTTGATAAGAGTAAAGTAGGCAGCCCAGAAGTTTCAACATTATTGTTGCAATAATGGTGCTCACTAGTAGACAAAGAGATCTAAACCAAGTTCAGAAGAGAGCAACCACTACCTCCAACTTCAAACACTTGTTGAGCCATTTCACCACATTTTCAATACTAGAAGCTCTCGACCTCTGTAGCCTATCATCTGCTAACAAGGTTCGAGTTTTACCACCAAATGTCAGTCCCAAGAATGTCCAAAACCATTGCAACCAGAGACAATAAAATTTACCCACTCCCTGCACTAACAGACTGAGACCAAGTATAAATTTCTGGAAAAGCCATCCATAGCTTGCGGTCATAGCTTGCCAACAATGGCAAGTTACTGCTGCAACCACAAGAAAAATCACAGGGTTTCTCAAATGTCCTCCCTCAAACGGAGCTTCATCTGAACTCTCTAGAGCATCATACACCATGTGACCCATGTGTAGCATGCACTTAAAACTTAATTTTCGTCCTCAACGCCACCCCCACATTGGACGCATGGCAGGATATCAGGATGGTGGGCACTCCCCCCAGCTTCAGAACCGTTTTTGTTGTGTTGATCCATCCCCATCAAGGTGTATATTTTTTATTATATATGTGTGTGTGTGTGTGTGTGTCCCAAGGAGGGTGTCTAGGAGTGGGCATTCTCCACCCACCTTGATCTGATGCGAGCTCACATGAAAAGGCTTTGTGGCTCCCTCTATACTTGGCGCATTACATGCGCTCTTGTCACTTCATCAATCATGGCATGAATCTGACATAAGGTTAAATGCCATTTGAATATTATAGGTGGCTGATTTAGGAGCATCTGGACTTAGCCAGTAATGTGAAAACTTGTTCACATATTGTGGCTAAAAGTGGTTGAAATTCATTGACTTGGTTGGTAAAAAGCTAGTTTTTACTAAGAGGGTTGGATCTCTCAAGAAATTAGTTATAATTCATTATTGTAATAAGTTAGAGACTATCTTATTTTAGATTCAGAGATAGAGTTGTTAGCATAGGTGTGAAGAAGAGCTAATTAGAATATTGTTGTTAGATCTATTAAAAATAGAGATTTACTGTTAGATATGGTTAGAGTGTTTATCGATTGATAAAATGAAGGAAAATGTAAGGAGGAGAGGATGAGTGGAGTGAGAGCATAGAGAGAGTGTGTGGTTTTCATTCTTTTTGGAGACTGAGGTCTTTTTTCTGTGTAACTTGGCCTAAGGCCGAGACTCTGTTAATATTTATTGGAAATAAAACAATGTTGCATGTATAGTGTTATAAACAACCCGTGGAGGCCTTCAAATGCTTGCTTTTCTTTGATTCGGATGTTATAGATGTTGTCCCTGTGGTTTTCATGCTTTTTAATGGAGACATTGTGTTAAAGGATCATTTAGCGAGCCCATTCCATTGTTTTGGTTTCGCACGCAGAGAACCCAAAATACATTAAGTATTGGGCGTAAAACACATTCAGATTGAAAATCCGGACTTCAAATCCTTTAGACGGAAGTTTTGAACGATATCGGGTCCGTAGAAACCCAAATCGCATCGACCCTATGTATTTCCTTATTGCATCGCCAAAAGCTATTCACAAAGGGTAATCACGCTAAACACTTAGCAGATTCAAGAAGTGAGCGTGAAATATTATGCATGGGATTTTTGGGCCTTATCGGGTCTAGCATATATATCGCATCGCGCGATTGGATCAGCACACGTTAAAGTTTTGACCCAAACCATTTGTGATTGCGATTGCTAACATAAATCGCATCAACACTTCAGAGCGGAGTTATATATTGGAAAAGGCCCATTAAAATCGCCGATAGTGATTAGCAATATTGCATCGGACCTCCGTCGGGGAATAGCGCCGATAGTGAGGACCATTGGAATCCTGATTGCTGATATTGCGATTCATTCTGAGTCATTCGATCGACCAGATCTGGATTTGCGGCAATAGCTCATATAACTGTGTAAAAGGTGGAAAAGCTTGGTTTTAGCCTTTTCAAAGGATTTTGGATTCCGATAGGGAAAAGGGCTTATATTTTGTAAAAGGGGGTGATTGTTGGGTTTTATAGATCCATTTGTGGGTTTATATAATACCATCGTTTCTGCTGCGCCATTTTTGGTATTAGAGCAGAAGAAAGGGTTGTTTGCAATGAAAATTTTGCCAAGGAGAGGCATTGGTCGAGGAAGACCTGATCCAAATGCAATTCTATTGGAAGAAGTACGGAGTTTGTGTACGCGGATGGAGTCAATTGAGACTGCCCAGAGAAGAGCCCCTGATGAAGGAGATGAAAGTTCTTCAGAAGAATCTCCTGCGGAAGAGATAGTAGACAAAAATGATGAAACTGCCAAGGTCCTAAAGATGTTGGCAAAAGTGGGAGGAAAACCTAAGGCGTAAATCCCTATGTATGAAGGGAGTCTGAACGCATAAGAGTTAACGGATTGATTAGATCCTTAGACCAGTACTTTGAATATGAAGAGATTGATGAGGGGAAGACAATGAAGTTTGCAGTTGCCAGATTGAAGGGTCGCGCAACCATCTGGTGGGATGAGGTGCAGACATCAAGAACGAGGAAAGGGAAATCCAAGATCAAGCTATGGGATAAAATGGTAAGTAAAATGAAAGCCAAGTTTTTGCCTAAAGACTATCATTTGAATCTTTTTATGCAATTGTAAAATTTAAGGCAAAAAGGAATGTCGGTTAAAGAATATACAAAAGAATTTTATAGATTGAATATTAGAGCAAGGCATGTAGAGGATGATGTGGAAAAGTTAGCTAGATACATAAATGGCTTAAGGTATGACATACAAGACAAGATCAAATTGTTAAGTCTGAAAACTGTTGAGGAAGCCTATCAAGCAAGTTTGAGGGCAGAAGAAAAGATCTTGAGGAAACAGAACCAGAGGAATAGAGGAAAAAACTCAGCAAGAGGTAGAGGGGCTACCAGATCAAGAGGGCAACAACATCAACATGAAGTAGGAAGCAGGAAGCTCAAGTAGCAGACCACCACAGAGGGGAGAATTTAACAGAGGAAGATTTGTGCCCAGAGGAAGAGGGTGAGGAAGAGATGTTCGATGTTATACATGTGGAGAATGGGGACATATGTCATGGGATTGTCCTCATAATAAACTAGCAATTCAGAGGAGTGTGAATGTGGCTGAGGCAAAGCCAAAGCCACCTCGACTTGTGGAAAAGGAAGAACCCCCTGAAGAAGGTTAATCATTGTTATTGAGGAGAAATTTGCTTAGAGCAGAGAAGGAGATTGGAGAACCTACACAGAGGAAGAATTTGTTTAGAACTACCTGTAAGTCAAAAGGTAAGTGCTGCAAAGTGATAATTGACAGTGGAAACACTGAAAATCTTGTTTCTACAAAGATGGTGGACAAGCTCGGGCTAGCAAAGACCATGCACCCTACTCCTTATAAAGTGTCATGGTTGCAGAAGGGACATTAGATCATTGTGACTGAATAGTGAAGGTGGAGATACAAATTGGTACATATAAAGATGTGATCTTATGTGATGTAATGTCCATGGATGTATGCCATGTATTACTGGGAAGACCGTGGCAATTTTATCGAAAATCTATTCATGATAGAAGGAGAAACACTTATACTTTGGATAAAGATGGAACTAAACACACATTGTTGCCATTGAAGGACGATGCTAACAAAGGAACACCTGGAAGTAGTGTTATGCTGATGAGTGGAAAGGAGTTGCTGCAGGAAGTAGTGAAGAATGAAGAGTTGCATTTTTCTATTGTGGGAAGGCCAAAGGTAATCTTAACTTTCACAAACTTGAATGATTTGCCTGAATAAATTAAAATGCTGTTAGATGATTTTGTTGATATTATTGTAGATGAGTTGCTGAATGCATTACCACCGATTAGGAGTATTAGTGATCACATTGACTTAATACTAAGAGCAAGCTTGCCAAATAAAGCAGCATATAGACTAACTCCTCAAGAAAATGCAGAAGTTGGAAGGCAAGTGCAAGAGTTGATGGATAAAGGGCTAATCAGAGAAAGTCTTAGCCCGTGTGTTGTACCAACAGTACTCAGTCCAAAGAAAGGAGGAGAAAGGAGCATGTGCACAGATTCTAGAGCTATCAACAAAATCACAATCAAGTACAGATTTCCTTTGCCATGAATGGATGATTTAATGGGTTGTCTGAGTGGATCAAAATACTTTATTAAAATAGATTTGAAAAGTGGATATCATCAAATAAGAATCCGAGAAGGTGATGAATGGAAAACTGCATTCAAAACAAATAGTGGACTGTATGAGTGGTTAGTGATGCCTTTTGGGCTCACTAATGCACCCAACATATTCATGAGGTTAATGAATGAAGTCTTGAAGGAGTATGCAGGTAAATTTGTTATTGTGTACCTTGATGATATTCTAGTTTTTAGAAAAAGTAAAGAGGAGCATTTAGAGCATCTTAAGTTGGTCCTAAGAACTCTACAGAAAGAGAAACTACTAATAAATTTGAAGAAGTGTAGTTTCATGAAGGAGGAGTTGGTGTACTTCGGATTTGTAGTTTCCAAAGAGGGCTTGAAGATGGATCCAGAGAAGGTTCAAGCAATTTGGAACTGGCCTACTCCCAGAAGCGTATTTGAGGTAAGAAGCTTCCATGGACTTGCAAGTTTTTACAGAAATTTTGTAAAAGGTTTTAGTCAAATTTGTGCACCAATCCTTGAGACAATCAAAGAGATCAACCAACCATTTCAATGGAGAGAAGCAATAGACATAAACTTTAATTTGCTGAAGAAGAAAATCACAGAGGAGCCAATTTTAGCATTGCCTAATTTTGAGAAAGTCTTTCAAGTAGAAACAGATGCTAGTGGAGTTGCAGTTGGCCAAGTTCTGAGTCAGGAGCAAAGACCAATAGCATATTTCAGTGAGAAATTGAATGATGCAAAGAAGAAATATTCTTCTTATGATAAGGAGTTTTATGCTATTGTACAGGCTTTGAAAAAGTGGAGATATTATTTGCTGCCAAAAGAATTCATATTATATTCAGACAATCATGCCTTACAGTTTATCAATAACTAGCCGAAGCTGAATCAGAAACATGCCAAGTGGGTAGAATTTTTGCAAAGTTTTACTTTTGTAATAAATCATAAGAGTGTTAAGTCAAATAAAGTAGCAGATGCATTGAGCAGGGTAAGTTTTATTATGCAAGAATTCAAAGTGGGTGTTGTAGGATTTGAGGAAATGATTGATATGTACAAGGTTGATGAAGATTTCAGAGATATCTACACAACAGTTCAGAATCTAATGAGCCATAACAGAAGTTAGTGGTTCGACTACCTTATTCAAGAAGGCCTATTATTTAAAAGCAACAAGTTTTGTATTCCCAAATTTTCCATGAGGGAAAACATCATAAAGGAGAAACAAAGTGGAGGATTATCTCGTCATTTTGGACAAGATAAAACCTTCGCTCAGGTGAATGTTTTTCATTATTTGCCAAAAATGCAAACTGATGTCAAAAAGTTTGTTGAGAAATGCAGGAAATGTTAGCATGCAAAAGGAAGGAGTCAGAATATAGGACTGCATCAGCCATTGCCCATACCAGACCGACTGCGGGATGCAGTTAGCATGGATTTTGTTCTGGGATTACCAAAAACTCAGAGAGGAAATGATTCCATTTATGTTGTAGTAGATAGATTTTCTAAAATGACACATTTCATTGCTTGTAGGAAAACTAGTGATGCAACACACATATCTAATTTATTCTTTTCAGAGATTGTAAGATTGCATGGTTTACATGTAAGTATTGTATCTGATCGAGATACCAAGTTTGTAGGGCATTTTTGGAGGACTCTTTGGAAGAAACTGGGAGCTAACCTCAGTTTTAGTTTAGCATACCATCCTCAAACAGATGGACAAACTGAAGTAGTGAACAGGAGCTTGGGAAATATATTAAGGAGTTTAGTATATCAGAATCCCAAATAGTGGGATTTGGCACTAGCTCAAGCTGAGTTTGCTTACAATGATACACCAAACCAAAGCACTGGAATGAGTCCATTTCAAATTGTCTTTGGAATGCATCCGAGAGGTGTGTATGAACTCAGGGATTTGGGAAAACAGGAAGCCAGGAGTGCAAGTGCTAAAGAATTTGCAGAACAGATGCAGAGGTTACATGAAGAAGTTAAAGGCAAATTGCAGGAAAACAGTGACAAATACAAGCAGAGGGCAAATCTGAAAAGAAGAGAGAAAGAATTCCAAGTGGGAGACTTAGTGATGGTGCATTTGAGGAAAGAGAGATTTCCTACCAAAACTTACAACAAACTGAAAATGAAAAAGATTGGACCTTGTAAATTATAAGGAAATTTTCAGCCAATGCATATGAGATTGAGTTGCTAGAAGGGATTGGAATATCCCCTATTTTTAATATTGCAGATCTATATCCGTACAGAGAGGCAGAGACAAAGTTGCAGGAAGAAGCTACAGGTGATGAAGTTCAAACTGTGAACTGGGAGGAATAGGTACCAAAAGCAGCCAAGAAAGAAGTTAAGGCTATTTTGGATCAAAGAGTATCCAAGAAAACCAGAGGGCAGACTTATTTCCAGTACCTACTCAAGTGGAAAGGACAGCCAGTGGAAGATTCCAGTTGGTTGACAGTAGCAGAACTACAGAAGTATGGAGTAAGTCCTAAAAGTTTGAAGGACAATTCTTTTCTTCCCTAGGAGTCTGATGCAGGAGCATCTGGATTTAGCCAACAATGTGAAAACTTGTTCACATGTTGTGGCTAAAAGAGGTTGAAATTCATTTACCTGGGGTAAAAAGCCAATTTTTACTGAGAGGGTTGGATCTCTCAAGAAATTAGTTATAATTCATTATTGTAATAAATTAGAGACTATCTTATTTTAGATTCAGAGATAGAGTTGTTAGCATAGGTGTGAAGAAGAGCTAGGAATTAGAAGATTGCTGTTAGATTTATTAAAAATAGAGATTTGATGTTAGATATGGTTAGAGTGTTTATCGATTGATAAAATGAAGGAAAATGTAAGGAGGAGAGGATGAGTGGAGCGAGAGCACAGAGAGAGTGTGTGGATTGCATTCTTTTTGGTGACAAAGGTCTTTTTCTGTGTAATATGGCGTAAGGCCGAGACTTTGTTATTGTTTACTGGAAATAAAACAATGTCGCGAGTATAGTGTTATAAACAACCTGTGAAGGCCTTCAAATGCTTGCTTTTCTTTGATTTAGATGTTATAGATGTTGTCCCTGTGGTTTTCATGCTTTTTCATGGAGACATTGTGTTAAAGAATCATTTAGCGAGCGCATTCCATTGTTCTGGTTTCGCAGGCAGAGAACCCAAAATACACTAAGTATTGGGCGTAAAACACATTCGGATTGAAAATCCGGACTTCAAATCCTTTAGACAGAGGTTTTGAATGATATTGGGTCCATAGAAACCCCAATTGCATCGACCCTATGTATTTTCTTATCGCATCGCCAAAAGCCATTCACAAAGGGAAATCACGCTAAACACTTAGCGCATTCAAGAAGCGGACGTGAAATATTATGCATGGGAGTTTTGGGCCTTATCGGGTCCGACATAAATATTGCATCGCGTGGTTGGATCAACGCACGTTAAAGTTTTGACCCAAACCCTTTGCGATTGCGATTGCCAACATAAATCGCATCGACACTTCGGAGCAGAGTTATATATTGGAAGTGGCCCATTGAAATGGCCGATAGCGATCAACAATATCGCATCGGACCTTCGCCAAGGAATAGCGCCGATAGTGAGGACCATTGGAATCCCGATCGCCGATATTGTGATTCATTATGAGTTGTTTGATCAGCGAGATCTAGATTTGCGGCAATAGCTCATATAACTGTGTAAAAGGCGGAAAAGCTTAGTTTTAGCCTTTTCAAAGGATTTTGGATTCCGATAAGGAAAAGGGCTTATATTTTGTAAAAAGGGGTGATTGTTGGGTTTTATAGATCCATTTGTGGGTTTATATAATACCATCGTTTGTGCTGCACCAGTGGCATAAGGAGGTACAAGAGGACTCAACAAGAGAATTTTGTATATGAGATTGGCAAATTTGGAGGAACAAATTGACAATAGTGGCTGCAAACAGGTCATTCTAGCCAAGAGATCAAGCAACATCTCCTTCTCCTCAGATGATGATAATGGTCAACCAACGTGGATGCCTAGATATTCTACCTAATAGTTGTTATGACTCACTAGTTTTTTGCTTGCAACACTAGTACAATTTTTTGCCTTCTCATGTTGATGTATGTTGAGGTTTGACAGAACTAGCTTGTTTTATAAGCTTCTATTTATAAGATGTTCTAGTTAGACGAGGTCTTAGTAACCTAAAGCCTCTGAATTTATGTTACTAGTATGGCTTTTCTAGGGACAAACCAATAAGAGAAACTTTTTAGCCTATATATAATCATCATTTAAAGTAATGCAAAGTACCTTATTTCAACACACACACACACACATAATTTAATGAAATAATTTTCTTATTAAGTATTTATTAGATATGATAATAATTAAAAAAGTTATAAAAACAAGTGTAATATGCATTGTTGTTTCTTAGTACCTACTTCTAATGCAAAAACTAGAGAACCCTTATGGGGTGAATATATCATATAACTTAGTTATATTAATTGCATGATTTAAGCTCCACAACCTTGGTTGAGGGGGAATCAAATCGTTGATAATCTATTGGTACATGATAGCATAATTTTATGAAAAATGGTTGACAACAAATAAATAATTAAACAATAAAAAATATTATGATTAATAAAATATATTAATGGAAAAAAATGAAAAACATTTTATTAGAAAGAAGCAACAATTAATAGAACACAAACAATGAATGATTATATGTTAATATATTTATTGTTAAAAATAACTATAGATATGTATGGAAATAAAATATTATTAGGAAATCCATATAATTAATATATTTTTTGAAAGAAATATTCATTATGAAAATTATATATATATATATTTTTAAAAATAATTTATGAGATAATGGTAGTTAAAAGTAGTTTTCTAAACAAGTTTTAATTTCTGAATTTGTTTTAAACTACATAAATACTCACCCACAATAAAAATTTTGAGATTTAAATTTAAAAAATTCAAAAAATAATTTTCAATTTTACAAAATAAATAATATTAATTTACTAACTTTAATAAATTTTAGAAATTAATTTTTTAAAATTACCAATTTATTAAAATCAAACACTTTACACTGACTTAAAAAATTATAAAAATAAATAAATAAATAAACCTAAATTAACATTTTTCAAATAAAAATAATATTAATACAAATAGATGGTGCTATAAATATATATAGATAGATAGATAAAGAGATAATTGATAATCAAGGTAGGTAAATAATTATGGAACATTGACGGTCAAATTAACTTAAATATTTTATATTTAGAAATAACATAAATTACTTATTATTAAATAAATATTGTTTTATAATAAAAAATGGTTAGGGTTTGGTTGCACCCTAATTTTATTTAAATTTATCTCTAGATACTATAAATCAATACAAGTTTAAATAATATAATTGGTTTTATTCTTAAATAAAATTTTATTAATAATTTATTATTTATAAATATATTTATAAATAAATAAAAGTAATTGGAAATAAAAGAAATTTAATTTAATTTAACATTTCCTATTATTTAATTTCATTAAATTTTAATTTCAAATTTTTTAAAAAATTAATTAAACCATGGAAAGTTATAAAAAAAAATCTATTCAAGAAAATAAATTATTATCGAATGATTTTGAATAAACATTTTCATATTTTTATTTTATTTACCATTTTTTATTTTACATTTATTATCTTTATTATTTTAATCAATTATTTTAACTAAAATAGATTAATAAATTTAATTAATTTTAAATGGAAAAAAAAATATTTTAATTTTTCTTAATGTTTTTTATATTTCAAATGTTTTAAAGTTTAAATTTGAATGAAATTGATTAGAACTAAATTCCAAATTACAAATAAATTATATATTTTTGGGAAGGTTGATTTATAGTACTAGCTAACTCAAAGGTTATATTGGTTGAAGTTAGAGACCTACAGTCTTTGCTTCCTCTAAAGCCAAAATAACATTTCAAACTATTCTCTCCTCAACAATCTTCTCTCGCTAGTGTAAATAGAGAGGACATTAGGGTGCAAAAGATAATTATTAGTCCTTGGTAAGGCAGAACTATAGCAATCGATTTGCTTTTGACTGCCCATTAGATGAACTTTGACCTATATATTTTGTAAAGTTTAAATTTATTATATATATATATATATATTATTTTTTTCAACAAGAATGAGTACTTTTTCATTGAATCTGTGCCCGATGGCTGCAAAGTCTCGGGAGATTTACATTGAAAAAGAAATTCTGAACTTCAGGACTAACAAGTACTCTTATTCTACTAGTAGTATATATTCGACAAAGTTTAGACAAAATAACTAAGCATTTAAATCCATTCATCTGTTAAGTAACTTAGTCAAGAAGGTCCACTGGATCGTTCAAATCAATTTCTAGTTTCACTTCAGCCACAGGGTTGTTCGACTTGTTCTATTGTAGCTGAAAATTTGCCACAATGATGCGAAGTGCCTCCACTTCCTCCTCCAAGTGAGAAATCCTTTGATGTTGACTCTCCACGATGTCTAATGTGCTGCTCTCCTGAAGGAGCATCACCTGTAGGTCATATATCTTGACCCTATTCTCTACAAGTTCCATTCTGCAATGCTCACAGGCATTAGGGGCCTAGGGGCTAGAATCTGGTGGGTCACCCATTGATTTGAACCTTTTCCCTTCCTGAGACACATCCAATGCACTGTTGTCGATGACCCTAATACCCCGTCGCCACGTCAACCAAAGCTCTTTGGAGAAGAGAGTTGCTCACACAAGAGGGAAGACGGTGCGCTCTACCACAACCGAGGGTGACACTTGTTATTGTAGGGAAATTGGCGCTATACCACGAACACCTTCCTTTTTTGAACAATTGAAATACTAGTGTTACCTAAGAGTCGAAATTGGACGAGCCCCACGAAGATGTGCTCCTGAGGTGAAATTCCTGTGGAAAATCCTCTGCCTTCCAGAGGGCTCGACTCCTTTGAGCCTGAAAACCCACCACCACATTGCCAACAACTTGGGCCCAGAATCCTCCCAAGCCTCTAGAGTGAAGCAAGATATGTAACCTTATGCCAATTTATTCCATTCTCTTGTTGGGAAGAACGTACGAGGATGGATTGCATCTGCAAAATTACCAGGGTTCCAATACAAATTCATCATCATTCTGTTGTGTGAAATGACTCTTACTGCATGTAGCCTAACCTTCATATGAACCGTCCATTTAATCCTTTCCTAGGGCATTAAATGCAACACCTTGGATAAGCTGCAACACACTAGATATAACCATTTTCACCTTATGTAAATCCTGAACAGAGACATTGCGATTTGGAGTAACACGCTTGCATGAATTCGTAACCTGAGAGTTGCCAAATTGAGAGTCTACGGATGGCATCACATGCCAGCAAGCATGGTAGATCCATCATGGAATCATTATTAGGCTTTATGCTTGAATGATTTTGCAAGGGGAGAAGGTGTTGAGGAAGAGGGAGCTACAAGTGGAAAGTTGGTGGTGAGGTGAGATTATTCATTAATTTCATATTGAGATGGATTCTATTATGTAAAGAGGAGGAATAATGGTTAATCATAGTTAACATTAAGGGATATGAATTTGTTCCACCTCACCATTTATGTCAATTTTACCTTCATCCAGTAAACATGCTTTATTGGCCATTTGGTATGCATCCGCATTGAGGGTCCTTAGAATGTGGAAGGGCTGCAAGGTAGAAAAGGAGGATAAGATACCTTTGATTCGATAAAGTAACAAACTTAGAACATTGTCTCTAGGAAGGGAGTCTATTCTCAAGAGTCAGATTACAAAAAAGGAGTCTTCCAAGATGAAGATGTCTTTGATTCCTCTTTTTTCAACTAAAAGAAGGCCCAATTAGAGTCCATAAGCTTCTGCTTGATTTTTGGTTTTCCTACCCAATCCCCAAGCATACTTATCAACAATGATTCCTCGGGATTAGAGAGAATCACTCCCCCTCCTGCCACCCCTATATATATATATATATTTCAACATTATTAAAAAAAACCAATTTGTCATAGTTCCACTTGATCATATTTTGAAGGTTTTATTTCCACATTCATGACATGTGCATTGGAGAATCATTCTTTCAATCGGGTTCTATGTCACTCTCGATATTTGTTCAACTTCCCTCACTATCATTACTCTCAACCGTTCTTTCCAACCAATTATGATTAACTATTGGCCAATAATAGAACCCTAATTCTTATGAATAACGAATTAACATAATAACGTGACCATAAGAAAAAGCGTGCCATCTACAAAGTTAAACCATCATCTGCAGGATTGATGATAACATCACTATCTATCCAATGTTGTGTTGATGACTCCACTATCTATCCAATGTTGAGTTGAAGGCCCCAAGACTAATCTTCGATGAACCATAGCTTTTTTCCATGTTCAAAGAATTTGCGTCGTGTTAAAGATAGTGTGTGATGTAATGTATCGACATTTAAATACGCAACAAACACATTTTTTGGTTGGTTTTGGTTTTCAGATTTTTGAAATATGACCATGACTTCTCATCTTCATCCATATGAATATTCTTGACAATGCCAAATTTATCAGCAAAACAAAGGTAAACTTGCACAAATATGTGTTCCATTTTCATTTCAATTTATCAGGTAAACTTGCACAAATATGTGTTCCATTTTTATGTCAATTCAATTCATGGTTTAGTGTAAAAAAATTTATCCAAGTAATCATGGTTAATCACGACTACATTCTCCTGCAATTCGAAGTTGCTAGAATTTTCCCCACATTTCTCGATTCTCTATTTCCTCCCAAAGGGCCATGGTTTTTTTTGACACCTTCACTCAGATTTTCAAATATCAGTTGCCTTGTTGTTTCGTTCTATCCTTAAGTGATAAATGATGCAACAAATTCTGCAGTCTGAGATCTAGGTTGATCAGTTGAAATATTTGCATCGAGGTCGGTCCCCTCCTTTTTCGATGGGACATTGTGCATCGTTCATTCCGGAAATGATAATTATATGTTTGACATGAAATCCATCCCCCATTTCAGGTTCTAGTCTATATATTTCACCTACAAATTTACCATGCTACCCAAAAAAATATGCTATGCTAATGGTTGTCAATCAACATAAGAAAATATCAATTATATCTTCATGCTTCTAACTTCTTTTCCAATAATAACTTCAAGTGATTTTAGATCTTCAAAGCAACACATTAAATAGAAAGACAATGACACGCTGAAATTGCTACCATAATACAATTTACACTACGGTGAAATGGCCTGAAAAGTTGTTCACAGGAAAGTTCTGATACTTTCTTTATGAAAGTTTTGAAATACGTTGTCCATCTTCTTTTCTCCTAGTTTTGATATTCTCCCTACTAATTTCCACAATGAAGAAACTCTGTTTTTCAAAGTTTTTTTTTGGTATTGTAGGTAAGGTACTTCCAATTGCAACAACTTTGGCATTATAACCTCCACCATTACAAGGGGGTGCATGCAACTCATGGGATGCTCATAAATATTCCACTTCCAATTATTATGGTTATTAATTCATAAAAAAAAGATTAGATGTTTTTGTCTTACTAAATTTGTTATATTTGATTCATGAACCAAAAAATTACTCTTACTTATTCAGGGGAAGAGAAAAGAAAATTAAATTATAATTTTTTTAATTCAATTTAATATTTTTATTTTTAATTTTCAGATTCATTTTTAAAATTATAGTTTTTAATATATATATGTTTTTTGAGCACATAACCAACTCTATAAATATTATATAACAACAAATTATCTATTATAGTTTTTTAATCATCTAATTATTTCATTTCATGGTCGTCGATATTGCAATCAGATGTTGATTACATCTGTTACACACTAAAATCCAATGTTTTTTTTCGAGGAAAAATCACAGCTTTCTATTAATAAAATAAAAAATTACATAAAGTAGATGCACAAGTTCATTAAGGTATTGTCCCTGGGACCAGTGTATGTGCTTTAAGCACTCATAGTAGCTAGGCCACAAAAAATAAAAATAAAAAATACATTTGGCCAGATAAGCTAGTTTTTTCTTTTTTCGCCTTTTTTCTTTTGGACTTTTTGCCAAACCCCAAGTGATGGAGTAGTTGAAATAATTTCCAACTCATTATTTCTTGAAGTGTTTGGGGCTTCTCTATCTGAATCTGAGCTCTCAGAAACATGAGATCACTTTGTTCCACTTGAGCCTTGATTGTTTCTCTTGTCCTCATGTTGGTTCTCATGGATCGAAACCACTGTTGAGTTATTAGGAATGTCTGCATATTTGTTGTGATCCATATGCTTCTCTTCTCCCTCCTTTTGAGAAACTTGTTGATTTTGTGTCTATGGATGTTGTTGGGTCTCATCCATTTCTTTATCCTCATCATATGAAGAAGGAGGATCTGGGAATTTCCATCCTTTTTGCTTTTGCGGTCTTTTCTTTGCTTGTTTGCATGTGTTCTGCAAGTGCCCTGTTTAATGGAAAATCTGGAATCTAAAGGCGATATTTTCAAAATCTAACCACTGTGTCCACTTGAAGTTTTGATGTGTCAGGTGAATACGATTAGGAAGGCCTTTGCTTAAATCCACCTCCACACATATGCATGGAAAAGTGAAGATACCTTTGTCCATTCTTTCTCGATCCATCTTTAGGAACCTTCCCAAAGAGTTCCCAATGCCTTCTAGGACCTGGTGGTGCCAAAAGGGGAGAGGAAGATTATGTAGCCATGCCCAAACCGAAATTTTTGTAACCACCATGGAGTTGGCATCAAAACCAGGAAACCACGGGGTAACAAAGAGACCTGCCCTTCTGAAAAACCATGGTCCTTCATTTATGACATAATCAAAGTATTTTTAATTATCAAACTGAACCAAAAAAAACTTTTTGCACAGAGATAAATGTCACAATTTTTGGTCCAATTAAGGTAGATTTACTCATTTAGATCTTCATATTTGGAACATAAACCATTAAATCGACATATGATAGATTTTTTTTACAAAATAATGAAAACGCCACTTAATTTTGGTAATTCTATGGACATATCTGGGGCTTTCTCCATCTTCTCTACAATGTACAGACATGGGATTGTCAGATTTGGGTTTTGTTTGTCCTGTGTGGCAGCATTCCCTCTCAATGCATCCATGAATGAGGCAGAACCCTTGCCAGCCGAAGATAATCCAGGTGGAGAGCTCACTCCTGGGGCACCACCTTGGAGTCTTAAATTCAGGATAGTGGTAGAATTCCTTTGAATACCATAGTCTTTCAAATGGACCACATCCTGCAACACTTTTCCTGAAAAAATCATACTTTGTAATGAAGCAGGAATACTTGTAATATTTTGAGCACTCTGCTTCAGATCTGTCACTAGATCTATTCCTCGAACCCTTAGCAGGATTGATTTTCCAGTAATGGTTTTGATAAAAACTTGATACACTTCCTCCGAATATGGATTTTCTCTCTGTGATCTCCCTTCTACTTGTCTCTCATTTGAATCTATACCCAAGCGACAAATCTGGGTTTTCTTATGAGAGAAGTGGGCTATCTTCCATGCAAGATGATTTTGATCCTTGATGCATGTATGTATTGAGCGAGAAACCACCGTAGATAGGGGAGACAAATGCAAAGGGTTGTCATGACAACCTTCACTGTACAAAAACGCGGCCTAATACCAGATCCCCATCATTGTAATAGCTCCTGTTTGCATGAGTTATTTAATAGAGGCATCAAAAGCACGTCGATCTGCCTTCCTGGCCAAGAGCTTTACCTCTTGCATAATGTGGATGCCCTAGCTGGCATAAATATCCCATCCTCGTTCGGTTCTGTGTAGTTTTGGATCATTATCGGATGCATTCGAGGGTTCTCGATCCGCCCCTAGCGACTTTAAGCTCAATACAATGTCCAAGGAGTAAAAAATGTATGTATCTATGCAAAATTTATCTGCTTGAACGCCCAAGATTTCCATAAATCCAATTCAATCCTCTCTTAGATCAATAAGTATATTGTACATGCAACCTTAAAAATCACATGTTAAAGTATTACTAAAATCCAATGTTAAAATTTATGGTTATATTGATTTTATTAGTCCTTGAGAAGGACAGACTCTAAAAATCGAAGAGCTTTGACTAATAGATTCTCTAATGTTTAATGTTATAAAATATATATTTATATTTTTTAAAATATGATTGGTCTATAAAATGAACTTTTGATTTCTTGCAGTAGCATATAGACTCTACAAATTTCCAACATCCCTAGGTAAGCTTAATGGTCTCCAAGTATGTAACTATTATCTAAAATCACCCAACTTTACCATCATCTTGATTTTATTAATCCCATGTACTTTAAAAAATCTACAAAATGTAGGTAATAATTTATATAAAAGGAAAATAATTATTCGTAAAACATGTCCCTATTTTTAATAATTTTTTGTTTAATTAATACAAAAAATACAAACTCTTTTATCATTTGATGGAACTAAGTCAAAATTCTCTACATGTAACCTAATAGACTACATATCATGGAAGCATAGCTAACATAATAGCATAATTGATATTGAAGTTCTTAATTCACAAGAAACATAATTCAGCTTTTAGTTTTTAATTTGAAAGAAATATAAGTGGAATGTAAGAAACAAATATGCAACAATTAAACCTTTGAATGACACAATAGAGTAATCATACATAATATTCATCATCCATGGATCTTGGTGCAAAGATTTGGGTTGCATGCTTCATTAGAATATCATAATAATTTTATAAGAAATTGTTATATCACTCATGGTTCAGGTTCATTTAGTTATGTGTAATTCAACTACAAAAAATCATTAAGATAAGGTCATAAGTTTCAATTCAGAGAAATTCATACATAAATTTAATTAAATTCTTTTGTAACCACTTGGTTAAGGCTAACAATTAAGTAATACCTTTTTGCAAATTTTCGTGGCAGGGACTACTTTGTGATGCAACCCTTTATTAAATATTGCAATCACATCCAATCTATGTATTTAATTAGATGATTAGTTGGATAGTTCAATATCATTTGCGAATATAGACGGCCTATGGGAACATTTCATACTTACTTCAGTTCCATTTATTATGTATGAATCTTTATTGATATAAATTTAGAGGATTTAAGTCAATTGTGAAATTTTTTGTACCAATTTTATGAATATTAGTTTAATGGAAACATTAAATGTTTTTATATATTTTTTAAATTTTCATTCATAATATTTTCAGTAACTTCAAAAATAATAATAAATTGAAAATATATAAAAACAGAGATAGTTAACTCTTACATTTGCTAACTCTTATGTTTTCGAGACTAAATATATAATTCTTGTTGAAAAATGGTTTTTGTAAAAAATGTTAGGTCCGCAATAAAATTTGCATATGATTAACCACCTCTCTTGAACGTAAAATTCTTATTGAAAAAAGACTCACTTAAACATAAAAGCCTTATTAAAAGAAAGATCCTAATTATATAAAATTTAGAATAGAGTTAGTTTTATTGTTGAATAAAATAGTAATTTTTTATATGGTACTATCATCAAACTTACGCAAAACTGATTGCTTGAACGACAACTTTTCTAGAAGGAGATCCATAGACCTTTAAGCTATGGATTTTAGGGTTCGATTGCAACTATAAACCATCAAATTTCTCTTGGCAGGTGCTTGCTTTCAATAATTGAAATCACAAGCCATATTCCTCGATGATTGACTACCTCAACTTGGAGATCTCGAGCTTCAATTAATGAGAAGTAACCCTCAATGCAATAATTTTCCTCTAATCGCTTGGTTTTTTTTCCTTGGATTGGTAATTGATCAGGTGCTCAAAATTAGGCTCAAACTCAAAGTGCCAGAATCTCGATAAACTCAGATTCAGATCAAAGTGCTTGTCATCTTAATTCCAACAGTGAGAACGACCCTCGAATCCGAGCTCATATGAAGAAGTTAGAGCAAGTCAAAGTTCAGGTTTGACTTAGATAGATGGCAAGAGAAGATGACGTGGCAGGACTCTTTAGCGAAAGGGGAAGCGCAAAGTGGCAGGCCGCCATTGGCCCTGCATTTTACAAATCAAATATCAGATGCGGGTTGGCGTTAAAGAATCAGCCCCAGAGTAACCCAAGGTGCGATGCGATAATCACAATTGCTCATCGCAATTGGGAAGGCATTAAAGAGTTAGCCCCAGAGCAAGTCAGGGTTGCGATGCGATGATTGCAATCACACATCGCAGAATGAAAGTGTTACAGAATCAACCCCGACATGATTAGGTTGTGATTGTGATATCATAATCACATATCGCAAAGTGCAAAGTCCCGTTATATGTATTACCCTGGCTCCGCCGATTGCGATATATTCCGGATGCGATACAATTATATTGCATTTGATAGTTCCGTCAGGTCCGTTGCTTATCATAATCGCATATCGCCCATGCTGCGTTCACAAACCATAAGACCCGCCGGTTCCCGCCGAATGCGATTTGTGATGGAGTTGTCGGTGCCGATAGTTTATGGCCGCCGCGTGGTGACATTTTCACTCAATTAGTGTTGTTTGGAGCGAAATTGTAGGATCATGCCAGAAATGGTGCAATTTGTGGAGCAAATATTGGGAAAACTAGGAGAGGTCATACCTTCTTCAATTTTTGACCAAATTGGATGCAAAAAGAGGCTAGATAGCCATTTTTGGATATTCTAGACTCATTGGAGCTGGTTTCAGAAGCATTTCGGCATTGTAAACACATCTTTTTACAATTTTGAGCATAATAGAGAGGCCCAAGCCATTGGAAGTTGGACCAAGGAGACGTAGCCTAGGAGGGGTGAACTACTTTATCATGTTATTGCTGTAATGTGTTTTTGATGATGTTCTGTACATGTTTATGATGTTGTTTAGTCTCTTATTTATGTTAAATTTCTCATAAACTTAACATAAAAACTCATCATTTCACTTGCAAAAATTCATGAATCCTTAAGCACAATGAAAGCATTTTGTTTCTAAATCAGATCATTTTGGTATCAAAGCTTTAGTTTTGCTTTGTGAAAGAAGGATTTAACTGTTTGTAAGTTTATGTCATGCTTGCAAGGTTAAAACTCAAAAGAGGAGAAGCGAAGCTAGTTGGAAGCCCTGAAGTTGGGTCAAGGGGAAGGAGACCAAGGTTGCCACAATCTCCAACACTAGTTTAGCCTCGAGTTGCAGTTAAGACTGTAGAGATCATACCTCATGAAGGAGAACATACAAGCATGACAGAAGATGAGAAGACCTTCAGAAATGATTTCTTTGATATGAAAGAGATGGTAAAGGTCCTGTATGAAGAGAGGAATACCAGGTTGCAAGGGGAAAGTTCCAAACCTCCAAAAGGAGAAGGCTCTTCAGGAGGAGGTAATGAAAAATGAGGTAATGGAAATGGAGACAAACCTCCACCCTCTCCACCATCTTCTTCTTCACAAGCATCTTCACCCTCTTCCACTAACACAACCATTATTCATACTCATCATCATACTTCCAAAGGAACTGGTAAATCACCTTTTTTAAAACTTGATGTTAAATTTGAGCTGCTCATGTATAATGATGAAGTGAATGTAGAGAATTTTGATAATTGGATTTGTTAGTTGGAGGTCTATTGCAGGGTTCAAAACCTTCAAGAGGATGACATAAAGATTAAGTTAGCTTCCTCGAGAATGGAAGGTGCAGCACTGGTATGGTGGGAATCAAAGACCCAAGAGGAGATTAAAAAAAAAACTATAAGATCTCAATTTTTTGGAACGATTTCATTGTTGCAATCAAAAGACAATTCTATCCTTTAGCTTATATGTAGAAGGCCATAATGAATTGGCAGAACTTTAGACAACTTAAAGGTCAAAATGTTCAAGATTACACCCAAGAATTTAGAAAAAGGTCTTTGATGTTAGGTGCAGATTTGCAATTACAAGACACATTGCTGAAGTACATAGGGGGTTTACACAGTTACCTTAGGCATACTATCTTGATGTTAATACCAATAATATAGATGATGTGTGTGTTCAAGCTACTCATTTTGAGGCAAGAGGGAAAAACATCCCAAAAGAAGGTAGTAAAAATCCATTTAAGAGTAAAAGAAAGGAAAAGGATTTCACAGGGAAGGCAAAGAAAAATGCGTCTATCAAAAAAGGAGAGAAAGTTACATGCAAAAATTGTTCCAGAGAGGGTCATAATGAAGCTCATGGTTGGAAGCTTGATCGCGAAATGAGACCAAAGAGAAACAACAACAAGGGAAAATAAAAGACAACTGCAACCACTCAACAGGATTTAGGATCTGATTCAGGTGATGAAACTAAAATCACAGCCACGGGGTTAAAAGGAATAGAATCCATTGCTAGCACTAGTTCTTCATACTCACAAAAAGAAACTCCAAATGAAAATAGGAGAATAGAACTTTTTCACATAAGGGTGATCTAAAAACACAACAAGTTTGATACGCTTTTTGGTAGTGGCTCTCAAGCCAATCTTATCTTTGAAAACATTGTCAAAAGTTTAAACTTGGAAACCGTTCCACATCATAAACCGTATCCACTTGGATGGGTGTGTGACAATGCGCAATTGCACGTTACTAGAAAGTGTAAACTGAAATTCGCCATTACTGCAAATTTCATAGATGAAGTGGAGCTTGATGTTGTGCTGTTAGATATCTGTGGCATAGTTTGAGAAGCCCATAGCTTTATGACAGAAAAGCTATCTTCCATAGACATGAAAACAAATATAATTTATTAAAAGATGGAGTAGAATATATTGTGCAATCTCATAGCAAGAAAATAAATATTTTGCTTGTTAATGCAGGGAAAATGAAAAGAGTAGTGAAATCGAGGAAGAATTTTGTGCTTCTAATGATCAAACCCAAGAATGACGTTGATAATGAATCTTTTAAAGGTTGTGATTCAAATTTGAAATCTAAAATGGTTGACATAGTTAACCAATATGATGAGATGTTTCAGGAACCAAAGGAATTACCTCCCAAGAGAGGAATCCAACATGAGATACAGTTGTAGCAAGATTTTCCTCTTCCTAATATTGGCATGTACAGGATGTTAGTGATGGAAAACATAGAAATTAAGAAGAAAATTCAAGAGTTGTTGAATAAAGGGATCATCAGACCATTTTCCTCGCCATGTGGTTCACTTGTTTTCTTGGTACCAAAGAAGGATGGAACATGGCGCATGTGTGTGGACTTCTGTGCCTTGAACAAAATTACGGTAAAGAACTGTTACCGACTTCCTAGAATAGATGATTTACTTAATCAATTGAAAGATGCAAAGTATTTACTAAGCTGGACTTAAGAAGTGGCTACCATCAAATTAGAATAATTGAAGGAGACATTTGGAAGACAACAATCAAAACAAAGCAAGGATTGTTAGAATGGTTAGTTATGCCTTTTGGTTTATGTAATGCTCCTACTACATTCATGTGTGTGATGAATGATGTGTTGAGGCCATTTCTTGATGAGTTTGTCGTAGTCTACTTAGATGACATCTTAATTTTCAGTATCTCATGATGAACATGTTATGTATGTAAGAAAAGTACTTGATGTCTTGAAAAAAGAACAATTGTATCTTAAGATGTCAAAGTGCGAGTTTGCAAAAACTTCTTTAGTTTACTTGGGTCATATTGTTGGAGGAGGTGAGTTGAAAATAGATCCCTTCAAGGTTTATGTCATTGTGAATTGGCCAAGGCCCAAGACAGTTATTGAGGAAATAAGTTTTTTGGGAGCGGCCCAATACTGGAGGAAATTCATTGCTAATATTTCTCTTATAGCGCTCCTTTGCATGCATTGACAAGCGTGAAAAAGGTTTTTTCAGTGGGGAGGCAAACAACAAAAGGACTTTGATGCATTGAAGGAAAAGATTAATACAACTCTAGTACTTGCACTTCCAGACTTGAGACAGTCATTTGAGATTCAGATCGATGCTAGCGACTATGCCATGGGTGCAGTTCTCATGCAACATGGTAAGAATATATGTTTTCATTCAGAAACTTTTAATGGTGCAATGATTAAATATCCTACATATGACAAGGAATTGTATGCATTGGTGCAAAGTGTGAAAAAATGGAAACACTACTTGATGGGTAAGGAAATAGTCATTCACACTATCATCAACCATTGCAATTCTTGCAATCACAATCAAAGTTGCAGCAATCAAGGCACTTCTGATGGATGGGTTTTCTTCAACAATTCCACTTGGTAATCAGGTTTAAGAAATATATCTATGATAAAGTTGCTGATATGCTTTCTAGGCCTATTGTTAGTGCAACTACTTTACTCAAGCATAATTCTATTTTACATGAAAGTTATATTGAGCAATATGCATTAGATAATGACTCTAAAAATGTTTATGCAAGATTGAGTCAAGGTAACCAAGTAGAGGAATTGGATTATAATTTGCATGATAACTTGTTGTACCATCTTGGCAAGATTTGTATTCCATAGGGAGAAAGAGTTAACATCATAAGAGAGCCACATACTTCTCTTATTGCTGGTCATTTCAGTGTAAGACGGCGGCACATATACAAAGGTATTGTTATTGGCCTCGTATGCTTAAAAGTTTGTCTCGTTTTATTAAAGGATGTTCATTATGTGCGATCAGTAAGCCTAAAAATAGGAAGTTAGGATTGTACACACCACTTTCGGTTCCTTCACGACGTGGGATAATGTTTATATGGATTTTGTAGGAGGTCTTCCATTGTCAAAAAGAGGTCATGAATATTTGTATGTAGTTGTGGATAGGTTCATAAAAATGTGTATTTTGATGCCATGTAAAAAACAAGTTACAGCTGAACAAACTGCTCAATTATTCTTTCAGAATGTTTGGGTGCATTTTGGATTGCCCACATCCATTGTTAGTGATCGAGATTCTCGCTTTGTTGGGAATTTTTGGTCAAGCTTGTGGGGATTCATGGACACCAAATTGAAAAAGAGTACAACTTTTTATCCACAAACAGATGGTCAAACATAAGTGGTGAACAAAACAATGATACATCTTCTTCGTGGGTATTACAACAAGCATCCTAAGTTGTGGGATGAACATTTGCACTATATTCAACATGCTGACGGCCGAGCCAAGCACTCTTCAAATCAAACTTCACCATTTGAGGCATGCTTGGGATACTTGCCTAAATCTCCTTTGGATTTTATTTTTGGCAAAGATTTTACTATTGAAGGTCATAGAAACATAGACAAAGCAAGAAAGTTATTGAACAAATCCAATTAGTACACCAAAAGGTTCAAGAACAACTTGAGAAAAGCCAAGGCAAGTACAAAGCAAGGCACGACAAGCATCATCAAGATCACAAGTTCCAAGTTGGTGATGAAGTTTGGATTCACATTAACAAAGAGAGGCTCCAAGGAGAAGGTAAAAATATGAAACCAATTAGATATGGTCCATTCAAAATTTTGGAAAAGATTGGTAACAATGCCTTCAGGTTAGATTTTCCTTCATATATGCAAATTTATGTTGTTGTTAATGTTGAGAATTTAATGTTGTATGAGCCTCCTTTGGTTGAAGATCAAGGAGAGAATATTTAAATTCCATCTATTGAAGACTTTTCTCCAGAATTCCTTGATGAGATTCGGCAAGACACTATACTTGACAGAAGAACAAGGATATCAAAAAGGGGAAGTGTTGATTATCTTTGAGTGGGGATCAAGGGTACAAATATTTTAAAAGCCAAATGGATAAAGGTTGTAAACGTGAGGTAATTTTACCCTCACCTGCTGGACAATTGAAAGTGATATTTTGGGGTCCAAAAGGATTCTAGTGGGGAGGAGTGACCAGGTGCTCAAAATTAGGCTTAAACTCAAAGTGGCAGAATCTCAATAGACTTAGCTTCAGATCGAAGTGCTTGTCATCCTAATTCCAACGGTGTGAACGACACTCAAATCCAAGCTCATATGAAGAAGTTAGAGCAAGTGAAAGTTAAGGTTTGACTTGGACAAATGGTAGGAGAAGATGACGTGGCAAGACTCTTCAACGAATGGGGAGGCACCAAGTGGCAGGCTGCCATTGGCCCCACATTTCACAAATCACATATCAAAGGTGGGTGGCATTAAAGAATCGTCCCCAGAGCAAGCTAGGGTGCGATGCCATAATCGCAATCGCACATCGAAACCGGGAAGGCAATAAAGAGTCAACCCTAGAGCAAGTCAGGGTTATGATGCAATGTTCGCAATCACAGAATGGAAGTGTTACAGAATTGGCCTCGACAGGATTAGGTTGCGATTACGATATCACAGTCGCATATCACAAAGTGAAAATTCTTCTTATATGTATTATCCTGGCTTCGTCGATTGTGATATATTCCATATGTGATACAATTATACTCCAGTTGATAGTTTCGTCAGGTCCATCGCTTATCGCAATCGCATATCGCTCACGGCGTGTTCACAAACCATAAGACCTACAGGTTCCCGCTGATTGTGATTTGCGATGGAGTTGTTGGTGCCGATAGTTTATGGCCGTAGCGCAGCGAAATTGTAGGATCATGTCGGAAATGGTGCAATTTGTGGAGTGAATATTGGGAAAACTAGGAGAGGTCATAACTTCTTCAGTTGTTGACCAAATTGGATGCAAAAAGAGGATAGATAGCCATTTTTGGATATTCTGGACTTATTGGATGAGGTTTCAGAAGCATTTGAGCATTGTAAACACATATTTTTATACTTTTGAGCATAATAGAGAGGCCCAAGCCATTGGAAGTTGGATCAAGGAGACATAGCCTAGGAGGGGTGAACTCCTTTATCATGGTCCTGTTGTAATGTGTTTTTGATGATGTTTGTGCTGATGTTAAATCTCTTATTTATGTTAAATTTCTCATAAAATTAACATTAAAACTCATCATTTCTCTTGCAAAAATTCATGAATCCTTAAGCACAATGAAAGCATTTTGTTTCTAATATGAGGAGGATCCTAGCACAATAATCTAATATTGTAAATCAGATCGGTAACATAGCTGAGATTTGTTGAATCTATCAATGCTACATGATTAGCATGGGTTGGTAAAACTCGGACTAAGAAACTAGTAATGTTTACAAGACACAAGGCTTGTAAATCATATGGAATTTTATGCCTTTAAATAGGCTACATTAGAGAAGAATAACATAGGAAAAACCATGGGGTTAAGAATACCATAGGAAAAACCATGGGTTTTCACAACCTGGAGCTAAAATACTACCAATGGTAAATTGACTAATTTACCTCAAATTTATTTTAATTACTAATTTCATGAATAAGGGGAAATATTTCAGTAGAAATCACATTGAAAGTGTATTTCCGACGTATTTTGAACCATCTAGTGTTGTTGGGTAGCAGAGGTCCCGCGTAACAGTTTTGGGTCTGATAGCCTAGAAAGTAGGATAAAAATATTGTAAACCTCCGAAATATGCGAAGTACAAAATGTAAAAGGTCAAGTCAAAGGGTTGTCTACCCAAGAAATAATATAAAATAATAAGAAGTAAGTCGGTCCGCAGACTATAGGAAGGTATATATAGAGCGCGACTCTATGAGGGAAAGGCAATTATTTTTGGCGTATGATCTTGGATCGGGATTGTAATGGGTTTTTGAGGAGAATAGTCTGAAAGCGTCGGTAAGTCCGAGTCTAGGGTTTGGGTAGTAGATAGAGGCTCTGCAGCTATGTGCGCAGAGGCCTAGAAGAGTCCACAGCTATGTGCGCGGAACCCTGTAGCTGAGTGCGCAGGGCGGATCTGGATGTATTGGTGATAAAGTGAAAATAAAGATAAGTTTCTTCTGCAATTTTTGTGTTACAATTTGAGTTATCGCGGATCTGACTTTGTGCATGGTTAATATAACTGTTTGACCTATGCGCATATGCTCATGGTATAGATGTATGTGAATCTAAGTTTATTCTAAGTGTGCGATCTGGTTAAATCTGTTAAAGGTTTGCTTAAAGACCCTTATAAGTAGATCTAATTTACATTACTTCATCAAATAAATTAGATCTGTAACAACGCGATAATAAAAGTTAAAGTTATTCTGGGTCCGGATCTGCACGAAAATAGAGCAGCGCGAGGTTGCAAAACGACGCACGATACCTCCAGACCACATCCAGACATCCCAAGGGTGCGGAAACCTCGTTCCAGTACCCTCCCCTATTACCTCGAGTGAGACCTCAGTCCGCGCTCCGTGGACTATTGCCGAAAGGGCCGGTAGCTGTGGGATTTGCTTGGCTAAATAATTCTTCCAAACTTGGGTCAGGCCCATATAAGCCAACAAATGGTTCCGTTGCTGGGACCAAGACCTGCATAAGGGGTGTCGATGTGAACTTGAAGGATCGAAGGAACCATGAATAGTAGTAGCTCAGAGTAAATTGACAAGGGTAACAATGACGAGCACGATCCAGCTACCGATATTCAAAGGAGCAGGAGGCGAAGACCCAGAACAATTCTGGTTTGTGTTAACATCAGTATGGAATGCGCAATGAATTTCGGATGATAATATCAGAAAGGCTACCTTATTTAGCGCGCTGCAGGACTGAGCGCTGACATGGTACATAAAATACTCAAGCGATCACCCAACGACGGGGACAACAGAAATCTAGACCGAGTTAAAGAAAGAGTTTAGCTGGCTGAAGTAAAAAACATAGTCGATCATAGGGTTCAAGGAGATTGCGATGATGCGTAATGAAACACTGTGGGATTAGGACCAAAGGCTGAAAACTACTATTCGCGAGGCTAACATGACATTGATGGATGCACAACACTGCGCTTGGTTTATGGCATCCTTAACACCACATCTGAGGACAACTTTGTCACAATAGAAGATCTCAACCTAGGTTGAAGCATTAGAGACAACGATGAGGTTGCATGAAACTCCGTTACAAGACCCAGGGTTGGGAATTCAACAAATCCAAGCGCAGATCCAAAAATTGTGTTTGGAAATGAAGAAGTTAAACAAGAACAGGCATCACGACTAGAAGTCTGGGAGGAAGTATGGTGTATAAAGTGCAGGAGTCAGGGACATGATAAAGATCACTGCCTGGTCTCAATAAATTATGTGGCAACGGGGGGACCAACACAATTGCGACTAGAGGCATAGGTAGGGCTGAGCCCGACAACCCCACTTTGGTGCACAATCTATTAGGTGGGAGGAAAGCACAACACTGATAACTGTCATCTATTGCCAAAATACAACTAGACCCCCCAGCAACTATTTTGCAACTTTTACAGATCGGTGGGCCACGAGGAAAGGGACTGCCGTAGCTACCAATTATTAATGGACCAGTCACCTGCTTACAGAATGTAGATTGAGGCGCCAACTGATAGATTGTCCAACGCTGATAGCACAAATTCGTGAAAAAAGGGCAGCACAACCAACAACAACCCAAAACCTGCAAATGATGAGGTCTGAACCCCACGAGGAAGATCCCAAAGTCAACATGGTACTGAGAAGTGGCACGGCCATAAGAGCAGATAGAAGGAGCTTAAGTAAGGAAGACGCAGGGTTGGGTAAGGCTACATATCTGGAAGCTCGAGAGAGCTTCGCGGAAGTCTCTACCCCAGGTAGTAGGGATTAGCCTGAGCCGGTCAGGGATCCCTTGATGATAGCTACCTTTTTAGAGACATGCATAAAATTGCTTCGTGACAACAGGGCAGTTAAAGGATTACAAGAACTGATAAATAGATGCATAGGATGGAGTGAACCTTGCGTAGTTCGAAAGTTGGGAAGACATGCATCACAGACTGGGAGGGAAATGCGACTAACATCGCAGATCGGCTAGTATGAAATGGATCAGGTCATTCTGGATCTAGGCTCAGATGCCAACATACTGCCTAAACAAACTTGGGAGTGCATGGGTAAGCCTACACTACAATGGTCCCCTATCTAACTACAGATGGCAAACCAGCAGAAGGTGTTGCCCATGGGAAGGCTGCAAGGAGTTACGGTAGACCTTGACGGCGCAAGTACTCGAATGAACTTTGAAATTATTGAGCTCATGGATGAAATTACGCCCTATCCTGCATTTTTAGGAATAGACTGGGCCACTGACATGAATGGGGTTATTAATTTAAAGAAGTGGACAATGGTATTTGAAACAAAGTCGCTCTGTGTAGTCATTCCACTAGATTCGGTTAAAGGACCGTGCTACATTGAACCTGTGTGCGACAGAGAAAGCGACAACGACGTAGATTGTGGCTACAGAATGTCTGCACAAAGGAAAGAATGGGTTAAGACAATGGAGGATAGAAGAATATCATGAGGCTATGGAGAATCCTGCACTTCTGGTTCAGATGAGGAAGACGAGCGGTGGCGCAATAGGTTGAACGAAGTGACCATGCTACATTGCAACATGGTGACTAAATCTCTGTACTGCGTGAGGGCCCAGGATCGCGAATTACTAACATATGATGGGCTGATAATAGTAGATGAATTCTTGACCAAATTTGAAATCACAGTACCAGAGCACCAACAGTTTGATGCGATGAGGTGGGCGTTGTGCGCGATGCCTGCGCGATGGTGGGGAACGCATGAAAGGACTTTTAAAGATTGGCGAGTTTGCAGGTATATGATGAATATCATATTTAGGAAGCCAGAATTACACATAATGGAGAAATACGATGGACGTGATGACCCGCACATGCACGTTACCAGATGGATCAACGCCTATGGAGAGGAACCTCAGGCAGAATGGGTGCACTTATTTTATCACACCCTAGACGTCATTCCCAAAAACTGGTATATTGAAGCGAAGCTTTGGAATGACATAGGTGAGTGGGATATCTTGCGCACAGGGTTTTTGTCAACATTCCTCTTTGAAGACCAAGGGATGGATCCCGTGGACGAAGCATTATAGCTGGTAAAGGCTGCCATTTTCAAGACGCCACTAGAACCAGTGAACAAGCTTGTGTTGGGGGGGCACATTTGTAGATGGTTGCTGTTATTCCAGGAGTATGACTTTGAGGTCGTTGTAAAGCCGGTACATCTAAATGCAGGCCCAGATCACCTGTCCCAAATTGAGACCGATGAAGAACCCACAAATCTAGAGGACGAACTCTTGGATGCCCAGCTATATGCGGTGCGTGTAGCAGATGGTCACTTTGAGGATATAATCCATTTCTTAACTACTGGAACCGTGCCACATGGATATTCTATTAAGAATAAGAAGGAAAAGGTGATACGCACAACAGACTTCACCATGATTGTAGTACACCTCTACAAAATGGGCAACGACGAAATATTGCGTAGATATGTCCCGGAGTTCGAGCGAGGACAGATCCTAGCCGAAGCACATGGGGGGGTGGTTGGCGGACATTATGCAGATTGCGCCACCGCGATTACTAGCGATTCAACTTCATGTTCTCGAGTTGAAAGAAAACAATCCGAATTGAGGCAATCTTTCCGGATTCGCTCGCCTTACGGCCTTGCTTCCCATTGTCATTGCCATTGTAGCACGTGTGTGGCCCAGCCCATAAGGGCCATGCGGAACTTGACGTCATCCCCACATATAGGATTATGGTGGCCCAATTTGCATCAGGATTCGAAATTACACTGTCGAGCCTGCGACATATGTCAACAGACGGGGAAACCATCACGGAGAGATGAAATGCCGCTCCAGTCACAGATGATCCTACAACCATTCGAGAAGTGGGAAATCAATTTCGTAGGACCTATTGAGCCGTGAGGGAAGACAGGTGCATGCTATATCATTACCGCGTCCGAATATTTGACTCGATGGGCAGAAGCACAACTGGTTAAGGACTGCACAACTGCGACAACTGTGAAGTTTTTGTTTGAGAACGTACTGACAAGGTTTCAATGTCCCAAAATTCTCATGAGCGATCGGGGAACACATTTTCTGAATGAAACAATCAGTGCACCCATTGAGGAATTCCAGATATATCACCAACAGAGTATGCCATACCACCCGCGAGTGAATGGGACTGTTGAGGCATTCAACAAAATCTTGGAGACTGCGTTGACCAAGGTCTGTAATGCACAATGAAATGACTGGGACTTGTGCATCCTTGTTGTGCTATGGGCATACTAAACTACGTGCAAGAAGTTGACGGGCCAGACACCTTTTCGGTTAGTCTATGGCAAGGAGGCCGTTATGCCTATGGAATATATTGTGCCTAGTCTGTGGATTGCAGCAATTATAGGTATGGCAGATCGTGGGGCTTTGGAGGAAAGGTTCGTGCAGCTAGTGGAACTAGAGGAGGAACGGTTTTTGGCTGGATTCCATCAGCAAGTACAGAAGCAGCGTGAGAAAGTGTGGCATGATAGCCATAACAAGGTGCGCACCTTCAAGGAGAATGATCTAGTATTGCTATACGATAGTAAGTTCGAGAAATTCCCTAGCAAACTCAGAATGCATTAGTTGGGACCCTATGTTGTCAAAGAAGTTACCGATGGGGGTGTGATTCAGCTTGCCAAACTCATTGGAGACCCCTTCCCCGACCGAGTGAATGGCAGTCGCCTGAAGCTCTACACGGGCGGGCAGGTCACCTGACTAATTGTTCGAGGGACAGTCTCACTGCTCCAGCCAGTTGAAAGAGAGTGCTAGACGGTAAAGCAGTCTGGGGGAAAGAGGTGCGAGTACCAGGCTACGCATTGATTTGGCTCATCAACAAGATTGGGGTTGCGTGATAAGAAGTGCGGCAATGCATTGCTAAGAGGAAAGGTGACCGTTCCTGTCACTATTCATGACAAGATGTTTGCATTATGGCAAAAGGGAGCGGGTGACGGGCAATTAAGAGAGGGAGTACGAGTTAGATATGGAACGAGCTGCCACAGATTTTACAGGAGGATGCTAGAACAAGTGGGAACCAGTGAATTTGAAATTCGAACTGCTTATAAATCACCGAGGGGCATCCACCGGGTGACCTACACTTCTGGAAAATACATGCTAGTTATCGATATGGAGTTGTTCATTATCTCTGCCCAAGGAGTAAGCCCGAGGGTGGTGATATGGCCGATGGAGAAATAGGACTCTCTAACGAGCATGGTATTGACAGCTGCGGGCGTCCCGTAGAAGGTAGCAACAAAAGTAGGGGATGTACTAGAAAAGGGGAGACACGAAGTAGAATTGGTCTGGATGTCGTCGCCCCGTCTAGGGGCAGGTCGGGAACCACAAAAAAAGGCGAAAGGATGGACAAATGGAGACCACGGGTAGAAACGAAGTTGATAAGTCATCTCTGAAGGACCTTGAGGATTGGGATCTCATGGACAGCAGCATAGGCCTTGCAAAATTGCAGCACAAGCTACAACAGACAGTGCGAAGAGTAGATACGAAGGTCAAAAATGGCTACGGTGGTACAAGGAGGTCCTGAATGCAGCTCCCCCACTAGAGCCAAAATCCTAGGAAGGGGTGTTCTGTGTTAACTGAGCAGAGCATAATGAGCATTATCGGTCGCTAGAATTGGTAGAAACAACGAAGCAGGAGTCGGACGAAGTGTTGTAGGAGACAAGGAAGAAGCAGTAGGACAACGAGCGTCACTTAGAGGAAGGTGAACCGCGAAGCCAAGACAGCGCATCTCGCCGCACCAACGAGTGACTCGGGACGAGTCACGATGATTGTGTTGGGGGACTGTTGGGTAGCGGAGGTCCCGCGTAACAGTTTGGGTTTGTTAGCCTAGAAAGTAGGATAAAAATATTGTAAACCTCCGAAATATGCGGAGCGCGAAATGTAAAAGGTCAAGTCAAAGGATTATCTGCATAAGAAATAATATAAAATAATAGGAAGTAAGTCGGTCTGCAGACCATAGGAAGGTATAAATAGAGTGCGACTCTATGAGGGAAAGGCAGTTCTTTTTGGCGTATGATCTTGGATTGGGATTGTAATAGGTTTTTGAGGAGAATAGTCTGAAAGCGTCAGTAAGTCCGAGTTGAGGGTTTGGGAAGTAGATATAGGCTTTGCAGCTGTGTGCGCAGAGGCCTAGAAGAGTCCGTAGCTATGTGCGCGGACCCCTGTAGTTGAGTGCGTAGGGCAGATCTGGATGTATTGGTGATAAAGTGAAAATAAAGATAAGTTTCTTCTGCAATTTCTATGTTACAATCTGAGTTATCGCGGATCTAACTTTGTGTATGGTTAATATAACTGTTTGATCTATACGCATATGCTTATGGTATAGATGTATGTGAATCTAAGTTTATTCTATGTGTGCGATTTGGTTAAATCTGTTAAAGATTTGCTTAAAGACCCTTCTAAGTAGATCTGATTTACATTACTTCATCAAATAGATTAGATCTGTAACAACGTGATAATAGAAAGTTAAAGTTATTCTGGGTTCGGATCTGCGGGAAAATAGAGCAACGTGATTCTGCAGAATGACGCGTGATACCTCCAAACCACATCCAAACATCCCAAGGGTGTGGAAACCTGGTTCCAGCACCCTCCCTTGCTACCTCGGGTGAGACCTCAGTCCGCGCTCCACGGACTGTTGCCGAAAGGGCCAATAGCTGCGGGATTTGCTTGGCTAAATAATTCTTCCGAACCTTGGTCAGGCCCATATAAGCCAACAAGTGTGGTTCATTTATTTTATTTTATTGAGCCGAGGCGCTCTCCAACCTAGTATGATAGAGATGTTGTAATGTAATTTTGACTAAGTCAAATTACATAAAAATGAAAACAACAAAATAAAAATAACCCTATAAAAATAAAATAATAATAAAAATAAAAATGATCCCTAGTATTGACTCATGGTGTTGAGAACCCATGGTATTAACCCATAGTATTCATGTGGAATATAGCTTATTTAAAGGGTGAAATTAAAACAACCTATTTCCATCATAAATCTAGGTCTACCAAAATCCCAGAGGGATCAAATCTCTTTTCACTCTATAAAGTTTGCATCTCAAGAGATTTGATCCCTCTCGATGCTTGGTAGATCCAGAGTTATGATGGATCTAGGGTGATTTTAATTTTAATATTAATTTTATGTAATTTGACCAATTGAAAATGTTTAATAGAACATGATAAGACATTTCAACATGAATTTTATGTCTTTAAATATGCTACATTAGATAAGAATACCATGGGAAAAACCATAAGTTAAAATTACCATAAGAGAACCCATGAATTATCACAACTTAGAGCCAAAAAATTGTGCACTGTAAATTGATCAATTTATCTTAATTTATATTTAATTATTAATTTCATTTAATTATTTTATTTTATTGTAATTTTACTTTTTTTTTTAACTCATCTTTTGATCCATATATTCAAAAGTTTTTCAATTTGGTTTTGAAATTGGGAATTATTTTAACCATATAAATTTCCCTAAAATTATTTATTATAGTAGTTAAAAAACCTTTAATAATAGTTGGAAGTTACTTTATTGAGTTTAAGAAATATTCCGATCCTATATTGATAAGTGTTTCAAATTGATTCTTAAATTACTTTAATCTTATAATTATTATAATAACATTTTTTAAACAAAAAATTAGAATAGTGTTTATATTTAAAAATATAAAGTTAAAACTTAATTTAGATACATATTTACATAAGCAAACAAACATAAGTGGATATGGTCAGAATGAAGTATGTTGGTGCACTAAGATGACTCTATAAATCAACCTTAATCCTACATTAATGTGTTAACCTGGGATTCGTTTGTCTATTTCAAGGTTGTAAGCATTGTCTATATGATAACAATCAGAGAGTGAAATGCAGGGAATTAATCCTAACTAATAGTTGCAGAAATAAACAATCACTTAACAACTCATTAATTCCTAGAAATGTCGAACAAGAGTTATTCTATAATTCAAAATCGGAAAGATAAATCACTTGTAAACTATTTCAAACCAAGATCTTATTCCAATGTCCTAATATAAGAGAGGAATTCAACCTGAATAATCAAATCCACACACATTAAAAGAGACCATTTAAATCATACTTAATTGCGAAATTCAAAGCCATAAATAATTGTAGAAAGCATATACTTAAGAGGGAACAACAATCATATATAACTTACTTTATGTAAATAAACATAATTTTAATTGAGCTATATGATGTACTCTAATTCAACCTAGAGAAGAAATAGCAACGTAAATCTTGACAGTAAAATGGAAAATAACATAATACAAGGAGCAGTGGATCTTCCAGCAACTGGGTCCAAAGCCTCCAGAAGAAAACTGCTATCGAAACTCAATACACAGATTTAATGAAAACTTTTGAGTCTTTCATTAACTGCTAAAAGAATTACATAATCACTTTGACTCCTTAAAATTCAATCTACATTCACAGTCTTGCTGGAATTTTACAAATTACAAAGTTACAAGTTACTTTTGTATAGATTTAATAGTGTTATATATTCTATGAAAAGCTAGCAAAATCAGAGCTTATCATGAGGATCAAAAGATCCTTAGGATTGCTCAGATGAACAATCGGATTTCCACATCAATCTTGTATTTTTCCTCCGCCTTTAGCATGGCTCGCACAACTATAATCAACGACTTCTCCCTTTCTTGGCACTATTGCCTTATCTGAAAGGAACAACAGTTGTCCAATCGAGGAAATCTACACATAAACGAGTGGAAACTTAGGCTTTTGATATAAATAACATGTGATTTGTCCAACATTACTTCCTATCTGATTGTCACAATCTTTCTTCGAAAATGTGCGCAAGATGAGAGTAAATTCATGGAAACTTTATGATTATTTAAGAAAATTAGTGGGAAAAACATACCTTTTTCACAAACCAACATACTCCTCGACTTACCTTTTTGAATGTCTTTATGCAATAAGATAACTAAGATGCAACTGAGTTAGAGAATAGGCAGGATATGTTTCTTCCTTGTAGACTCGAAAACCATTTTTTCTTTTTAGTACTGTGAAGGCTCGACTTTCCTAATGTTCCGATAGTTCATAATTACACTGATACCCACCAGGAGGATACCAAATGATAGGGATTCTGTAGCGACATCCAATCCAAGTAGGATCCTCACTTAGGACAAGATTACCATAACGGGTGAGTCTATCTGCACCTGCAATGAAGTTCATGTAACCAAAAGGTTCTCGATTTCTGACACTGTTGGGAGAGGTTTTCCATCTTTGCTTTGTAGCCAAGAGAGTTTTTTCTCTAATGTCTTCAAAATATTCCAAAACCGACTTGATAGTGTCTATGTGGATGGGGCCTAAAGTGGACATGACTCATTTTTCCACAAATCTCTTATGTTGTACCCAGAGCTGCGGGGGTAGTGTAGGTTCACCTCTTACCCAAACATCCAATCCACTTTCACTCCTCTGGGAAGTATCATGAGCCTTAGCCCATTTGAGATGGTTTTTAGCGAAGGAGAGGAAAGCCTGGAACTGGACATTGCCGACGAAGGGGCTCAGATTGACATCCCTGTCATCTTCCAAGAAAAAATTGTGCAACTATAATTCACATAAGAAACGTTTTACATCCTAAGTCTGTGTTTGACAACATTTAACAAAATCAGGAGTAGATTTAAACTCAAAGGGATGACCAACTCTAATGGCCTTAACTTTTAACAGTAAATACTGTTCAAGTAGAAAAAGTGCATAGTTTGTAGCAGGCAACCTACAATCTAGTGCACCTGAATAAATAGAACAAATAGTTTTAATTTGTTCCACAACTTTATGATATTGTCCTTGTAGTTCCTCCACTTTCTTCCATTCTGCTCAAAGATTGGCATAGGTTTCATCCTCTGTTGTGGTCAAGTCATTAAATTTTTTCAATAAATCTTGATATTTCTTGAAAGGCACAACTTCCCTGTTGATGTTGCAGTAGTACTTGCTATAATTATGCTAGTTCTACCCTCAGTTTTCGAATAATGGCCTCTACAACCAATGAGGTATAGGGAGGTACATCCTCAGTCTGAGTAGTCTTACTACCCATTGCTATTGACTCTGTTTGAATGACAACTTCTGTTGTTACCACAGGAACACAAGGGTCTGTTTGAACAATTGCTTCCACTGCTGACATAGGGACACACATATTTGTCTGCAGATCTGTCTGAGTGGTTGTTTCTACCAATTCAATAGAAGAACATTAATCTATTTGAGTTCTTATTTCCACCAATTAAACAAAATTACAGAAATCTGTTTGAGTTTCTACGGAACTAGTACAAATATCCTTAGTCTGAGTCCCTGTTGGATAGGTGTTGATGTTTTCCATTTGAGTCTCGATGGAATTAAGAGAATTCCCCCCCTGGGTTTTGATCAATTTCGACTCCATTTCTTTCCTATGAATTTTCTTAGAGTCCCTTAGCCATTTTCTAAGTTGCTTATTTTTTCTTTTCAACTTCTTATTTTCTTTATCCATCAATTCCAACCTATGTTTATCTCGCCTCTTTACTCTTATAGGAGGTTTCTTTACTGGGGAAGCAAGGTCAACAATAACATTCTCAAAAGTAGAGGCAGTTTCAAAATCGTCAGGCTTACGTTCGAGTAAGACTATGTCTCCTGAATTGGCTTATGAATCATCAACATTGTCAGGGTTTGTTTCAAGTAAGGTCATATCTCCAGAATTAGCTTCCGACTCCTCATTATTATTAGGGTTTTATTTGAGTGCGGTTGTATCCCTTGAATTAGCCTCAGGTTCTTAGGTTTCAGCTGCAGAAAAATCTTGCCCTTCTAATTCTTGCATTTCTCTGTCATTTTCGGAGGAGGGTAATGTCTCCGTATGGTGAGAACTATGAGGAGAAGTGGAAGGGATAGGAGTATGTAAATTCTCAAATTGGCCTAGCTCCTCAAAGAGAGTTCCCAAATTTTCTAAGACTTGGGCTGCCTCTTCTTCATAATCTTGCGGAAAAGAAATTTGTTGGTTATCAGGGGATCCATGGGATGGTCCCACCTCATCTATGAATAAACTAATGCTTCTCCGTTGGGTAGTTTGCTCAGACCATCTTCGTTTAACAGGACTATATGTCAAAACACATGCTTTCCTTTTCCTTCCCCTTTTTGGGGCTTATATCTCCATGGTCTGACATTCTTCCTCAGGCTAGGTGTTTTTAGGAATTCCTTCCAGGGGTAGCACATCAAAGCTTATAAAATTGTCCTAGTTTAACTGTAATTGAGTTAATTCCTTGATGACCACTAATTTAATTAGACCATGATGACTGACTATGGCCTGCGGGTTCCTGGACTTCCTTACTCTACTAGCAACTTCATGTAATAATGTGTTCAGGAAAAATGAAAAATTAATTACTATTTTCTATTTTCATGCGACTAAAAATTTAAGGTGTCGAGGTCTTACCACATCATGGCGACCATTGCATGTGATATATTTCTGAATGAATTTTTCCAATTCGCACCATGGTTCGCTCAAGGATGTAGGACATATACCTTTTCCTTTCTGCACTAACTCCTCGCTAGGATCTTTGAACAATTCTACAACTTCATGAAATACCGTGTGCTTTTGGACCCAGTTTATGCCTTCTATGGGGAGGTTGTGACCTCTGCCAGAATGGCTTCAGTTACTGCTATGGTCTTGCCTTTGACAATTGTGCTTTCATTCTGTAAATTCTACAAGAATTCCAGAGCATTGTCATCATTAAACCCTTGCAGCCGAGTAAGATATTGTGCCCGTCCTGCATGTTCTAGGATATATCAAGCTTGCATGGTAATCTATAACAACTTAGGCTCACTGTGAACAAAGGTGCCGCCCATATCTTCTATTCCCTGAAGACAATCTGAAAACCTGCATGCACTATTGAATTCCACAAATCTCATAATGAAACAACATAAAATTCATACAGGAGTTTAAAGAATAGAAACTAAGTACAAATTCTTGGTAATAATATCCTATTATATCGACATGTATGGTGGCTGTTTGTTAATCGTGTGCCTTCACGTCGTAATAATGTATGACCATCCCCCTTCAATGAAACAAAGGGCGATCACAACTTTTGAAGCATGTGGATTGGAAAGAGAGCACGCGACATCATTATTACAACCAAAAGTGGTCATAACAGTCAGGCAGTCAGAATCGAATGCAATAAATGAAAAATCATTCGATTGGTCAGAGAGGATCGTGAGAAATAAAGCGTATGAAATTTACATCATGGAAATAGATTTACATTTTGGAGTATGTGCGATGAAATTTGACAAGGCACTGTTTTAAACTTATCACTACTGACGTCGGATGATTGGATAATGCTGAAATGGTTCATGTAATATACATATGCCACCCATACTAGTTATTAAATATGTAGTCACAAACCAAAGGTTCTTTCTCCCTTTTTTAGTAAAGAAGAACTAAGGACATAATAAAAATTGGGCAATTTCAAAGTATACTTTAATAACATAGGTAGAGTTGTTGCTGCCATCAGGCGTCTATATTCTCGGTAGGGTTTCCTTTTAACCCACACATGAGGTAGTATCCTAGACTTAAAAATGATTTCCCTTTTTTAAAAAGTACATTGTTCTAGCGTGATGACTAGATAGTAACAATTCCACTCATCGTATCATAACAAAGTGAACAGACCGACTCGTGATGAGACCTCCCGTCCTTGGAAATTTTAGTGTCACAAGGCCATTACCCTGGTGTGGTAGACATAATGGGAATGTCACTTATGTTACTTTCTTATGATCGTGGTAGGCTGGCTCGTGATGAGACCCCCTATCCCCCTTTTTAGCTTACTTTGTTATTGTTGTGTTTCTTCTCTTTTTTTGTTTAGAAGTTAGGGGAGGCTTATCAACTCCTTAAGAGTCCGGGATGGTGTAAGAAGTAAAAAAAATGCCAAGGATAAATATGCCTTAGATTCTCCATCATATTTATTGAGGAAATCACCATTTGAATGTGAAATAAAAGAAAAACTAGTACGGTGGGGATAGATCATGAACAATTTATAATGTATCTGAAAAATAAACATAAGCAGGAGTATTCATAGATAGAGCATGTCAAATTTCTTACAAAAATATTTACCAAAAAGGCTAAGAATCATGAAAATTTAGAGATTGTCACTTTTAAAGATTTAGATCGAACTCATAACTAAAAAGGAATAACGGGCATGGAATGATAGTAATGAGAACAACAATCATTCATGGCGATGGATCAACAATTTGTTATTTTTCGTTAAAGGGAACACCAAGTGTTTCATTTGTAGATGGGACAACAAATGCTCTTTGGAAAAGGGAACAACAACTATTTCTTAGAGAAGGGAACAACAACTTTTTTGTTGAAAAGGGCACAACAACTGTTTCATTGGAAAGAGAACAACAACTGTTTATTTGGAAAGAGAATAACAGTTGTTTCTTTGGAAAGGGAACAACAATTGGTTCTTCGAGAAGGGAATAACAATGATTTCTTTGGAAAGGGAACAACAACTATTTCGTTGAAAAGGGCACAACAACTATTTGTTTGGAAAGGGAACAACAACTGTTTCCTTGGAAAAAGGAACAACAACTGTTTCTTCGAGAAGGGAAAAACAACTGTGCTTTTGAGGAAAAAAGAGTGATTATAAACAATGTTGGTTATCAAAATTCTAGTGTACTAAATAAGAAAAAAGAATAAAATTCCTCAACCATTTTCAAAAGAAAATATGTACATTATTTACAATATGAGAAGAAAATATTTTTTCATGCAAATGAAGTTGTCGAGTTACCATCCCCTGCAACTATGATTTGGAGAGTAGGATCATTACTTACTTGTTGATATAAAGATTCCTTTGTGTGTGGTTGGTGATAAAGTCACAACCGGTGTCCATTCACTAGAAAAGGAGCACCAGACCTGTCGATGGTGATTAAAGTTATGGTGCCATTGTTATGCACTTCTTGAATCTCATAAGGCCTGAGCCACCTTGTCTACAGTTTCCATGGGAATTCCTGAAATCTGGAGTAATAGAGGAGCGCCCAATCACCTTTCTGAAATGTTTTTTTTTGTTAAAAAGTCTATCATGCCACTTGGCCCTCTTTGGTTGAATAATTGTTGTACGATGCAGGGAAAGTAAGCATGCTTCATCTAGCTTGTTTAATTATTGAAGTCATTGTGTTTGGGCTGCTGTAAGATCCAGTCCAACCTCCTGGGCTGTCCTAAGAGTCTTTATCTCAAATGCTATTGGAGATTGGTTCTTTGCCAAAAACAAGTTGGTAGGGGGGATATCCAATAGTGTTGCACCATGTTGTGTGATAGGCCCACAAGGCTTCTAGAATTTTAGTGGCCTAGTTCCGTCAATTTGACGAGACTGTCTTAGTCAAGATTTCTTAATATATGAATTTGTTAGTGCTCTCTACCTATCCATTTTCCTGTGGGTGATACAGAGAAGTAACTCGATGTTTGACGTGATGATTTCGCAGGGTGGCTGAAATTTTATGTCCTGTAAACAATACTCCTCCATTGGTTATCACCTCCCTTGGAAAACCGTATCTCACGAACAATTCAAAAAGGAAATTAATCACTGTTTCTTTTGTGGCTCGTAGCAGGGCTACTATTTATACCCATTTAGTTACATAGTTTGTGGCAACCAATATATAGAACTTTTGATTTGATGGCGGATTAAAGGGCCCAACAAAGTCAAGCGCCCATCTTTTAAAGGGTTCCACCACCAACTGCAGATGTAGTGGCATTTCATCAGCCTGGCCAGGATGTCCCATCCTCTGGCAACTGTCATAGGCTTGAACATATTTCTTGGCATCTTTGAATATGGTGGGCCAGTAATAGGCCATCCGAAGGATCTTATGTCTGGTTCTATGGACTCTGAAATGTCTGCCACAAGGCTCGCCATGACAAGTTTTTAGGATGTCAGAGACCTCATCTTCTTGAATGCATCTTCGAATATGTAGATCGAATCCAATGTGGAAAAGATACTTGCCAATCCATGAAAATTGAGCACTGCGTTGGACAATCAACTTCCTTTCCTTGGGCGACAAATGGGCTGGTAATTTCCCATCTGCTAGATAATTTGCTGCATCCTCATACCAAGGTGCTTTAATTGTTACATCGAACAGGTGGTCATCTGGAAACTGATCGTCTATTGATAATGGATCATTCGTCTTAGGTACTTGAGATAGGAAGTCTACAACAAGATTTTATTTTCTTGGTCAGTCCTTTATGGTGATATCGAACTCGTGCAATAGCAACAACCATCGAGTTACTCGCCCATTAGTGATTGGTTTGTTGGCCAAATACTTGATGGCATAGTGGTCAGTATACAGAAATACTGGATAGCATGTTATATAATTTCTAAACTTATTGACAGCATGTATAACAACTAGAAATTCTTTTTCTGTTACTTTGTAATTTAACTTAGCAAGGTTAAGGTTTTCGCTGATATAATAGATAGCATAGGGCTTCTTGTCCTCTTCTTGTCCAACTACATTGCCTATAGCTGTGTCTGATGCGTCTATAGAGATATGGAAATGTAACTTCTAATTTAGTCCTCGTAATACTGGTGCAATTGAAATCAACTTCTTTAGATCTACAAAGGAAACATCACATTTGTCAAACCAATTAAATTCAACATTACTAGTTAAGACATACAAAGGTGCAACAATTTTTGAAAAGTTTTCAATAAATCTGTGGTAGTACTTGTTTGGTTAATTTAGTGTCCTAAATTTCTCCACATAAATTATCAATTCGGGTATCGTAAACTGATGAAGTGTAGTGCACTGTTTGTGCTAGATGACCCTTATTACTTCGTTGTTTTTATGTTTTATGTTGTTTTAGGGGTTTTTGGGTCCTTTAATCCCTAATGATGCACAATGTAACTATCAAAATCTTAAATCTAACTTCTATAGAGACTGCTAAAAATATAAAAATGAGAAACAAAAGAGCTTAAGGAAGACTTGAGAGAAAAGTTTAACCAAGAAATGAAAACAAAGTTTCTATTCCTGTTTTATCATTATTCCCAAATCATGATCGTAAAAAATGAAAGTAAAATTACTAGTGTCTAATCTATCATAGAAACAAAGCTAAATGAAATGCTTAATCACCCTGACTCTCAATTTTGGAGAAAATCTCCTTGTGATGACATTTGAGGATTTCCGTACTTCATTATTCTAAGAGAAAATAAATGCTGGAATGCAGAAAAGACTCATTGCATGAATGAAGGATTCAACCACTTAGTTTAAGATGAGATATCAACTAGAAGGGCTCTTTAGAAACATTCATTAACACCATGAGTCAATAAAATGGCAATAAAATGACAAGAATAGTAATGGCATTGATCAATCTATTTGAAAATTGAAAGACTAGTAAAGCAGTAAATGAAATAAACTAAATTATACTACTGAATTTCAAATTCTAACTGCTGATAAAAGCTATAAAGAAATTAAGCAAAAAGAAACTATTCTGCACTAAAAGAAGTTATTTTGCATTAGTGAGAAAATGATAAAAGTTGCATTATAAACGAGCTTAGTACCAAAATGATTATGAACACTGTGATGAATTTGCAGTTTAACTAGAAAAGAAAAAACAAAATGAAATTAAACCTCATTCAATGCAGGGGCCCTCTAAAACTGATCAGGTTATGCATGCTTTAATCAATCTGCAAGAAACTCTTTTAGATATCCATAAAACACATGGTCTTCATATTAAAAACAGGGAAATAAGTTTCAAAATTACAAAGAGGTAAGTCTGTGCTTAATACATGAGGAAATTCAAACTCCTTCCGAGTCCTTTACAACTGATATTTAAAGAAAAATCCTAACTGTCCTTTGAGATAATTTAGCTACAGGTGGTCCACGTATTACAACAGTTCTGTGTGAATGGATTGATAAGTACAGGTGCTTTAAGTCAGCAAGGTAGTTGCATGAAACAGTTATCATGGGTGGCTGGTTCAAGTAAATGCTGCAACAGAAGTTGTCAGATTTATTAAATAGTCACGAAGAATGGACACAGAGTCCTATTGCTCCCGGGTTTCTTCATTTGACTCCATCTTTGACTGTGGTCTTGAGCTGGTTTCTTTGTCGATTTGGACTGGTTGACTAGGATAGGATCCATGTCATGACCATTTTAGAGATGTCCATGTGGTCAGTTTCCTCGTTTGACACTTGTAACCTATTGAAGCATGAAGGTAGCTGCAGAACAACTGATTAGCTGCAGAATAGGCTGCGTTCCGTAGCTAAAAGACAAAAATTTATTCAAATAGAAAAACTTAAAAGTATAACATGTAAATCGCTAAATGTCATCCTTAAGGCAATACATACTGGTCATTAATGATAAGAATGCATTTTCTTCATGGAAAAACAAAGAAAAGGGATGAGAAGAGTTGCTAGGGAAAGAGTAGTTTTGAGGCTCAACATATCCCCATTGAAAAATTGTTGCATGTCCACATGCAATCAAAAATGTTAACTTCTCTCTCCTACTACATTTGTTCTGACACTTCTGCTAGCACATCCAACTTCCTCTTCTTACTTCTCTTTGCACTGACTGCCATGCTTGGCTTCCTCATAAGAAGTCTGTATTCGAGGTTAATAAGTGTTCTGCTTAGCTTCTTATTTTTCCTTTTCAGCTTCCTATTTTTCTTTTACCATAATCCCAAGTGTAGCATTGTGTTGTCATGAATAGCTCTATCTAGCTTGTTCTATTCTCTCAAGGTTTCATTTTCTTTTTGGATGTGTCTGTTCAGAATTTCTAGCTCAAAGATTTCTTGTTTGAGAGAGCTAGTTAAAGTTTCTTGTGGGGTGACAGGCTGCTCTGGATTAGCTGAAGTTCTTGTATCTATCAAGGTGTTCTTTTTCTCTAATGACTCTATGTAGTCATAGATTTGTTGTTGTACTAGATCTATGCCAGGAGAAGCTCTACTAGGGCTGCCTTCAAAATTCTATGGGGGAGATTCCTATGGACTGTGTTCAAATGGAATACTATGAGGAGATTGAGTTGGGGTTTCTTCTTCTAAGTTTATGAACTGGGCTTCTTTTGATGTCACCCTCTTCACCTTACCTTGGAGTCTAGAGCTCCTCCTCAAGTTTTGAAAGCTTATGGTTTCTTCCTTTGTGTCCTTCTTCTTATTTCTTTTCTCCTTATTTTTCTTGATTTGCTCCTTGATCTTGGTCAGTCTTTCAGAGAGTAGTTGTTCATATTCTTAAGGTGATGAAGGTTCAAGAATTTCCTCATTGATTTCTTCAGCCCTCTCTTTCATTTTTCTCTTTTGTTTAGTATGCTTCCTAACCTCTGGTTTAGGAGCTATCTCTGCATCATCTTTTTGTGAGGAGCTTTGAATATGAATGCTGGTCTTTCTCTTTCTACTTCTCTTAGCATGACTTCCCTCAGATGCATCTGGAGCATCCTGGAAGAAATTTCTTACCAAGAAATATTCCCATGTATCCTCTATACTTCTTAAATGGAATTCTACTAGAATCTTCACTAATCCATGATGATACAGAGTTGTTTCTATTGATTCAATTTTATTATGACCATTTGTTGCCATCCTTCTCAGACTGTTTAAAGGAAAAAGGGAAGATTGATGGTTCCATTCTCTAAAAAATTCATTAACAGACGTATATGGTAAACATACATAGACCCATATATTCCTTCACATGTAATGAATTTTTGCAATATTAACAACATGTTACTCCATTTATTCTTGACAGCTGAAATAGGAATCCCCTTTCTAAATACTGTAACATCCATACCTGGGTTTTTAAGGATCACCTTCCAAGATTCATCATGAAATTCCTTGTTTTTAAACCATCTTTCTCCTAGTCTTGGGAGCTCTATTGCTTATGCTATGAAGGATTCTGTGATTGCAAACTTGATATCCCCTATCTCCACTTCTATGCCATCAAATGATCTTGCAAAAGATTTAGTAATTTCCCTGTGGTAGCTGTCAAATTTTCCAATCATGCGTAACCATCTGGATTTCTCTAAGAGCTGTGGATAGCCCTCCATATATTTTAATCCTACGGGCTCTGTTCTGACAATAAGCCCCATATCCTCTGTTTTCGGTTACCCTTCAAAATTACTCTCACTGTCTAAGAAATGGAATGACTGCGTATATGGAAATAGGAAGTCTGTGTATATGAAAATAGGAAGACTGTGTGTATGGAATGAATGCGTGATTATGAGAGAAAAACTTAAGAGTTTGCATGCAATAAATGGGCAGTAAGGGTTTAGAGAGTCGTAGATAGGTAGGTCACATCGTTGTTTTGACCGTTAACAGGTGTAGTTATGGAGGACCATTTGAGTACAGGTTATGGAGTTTGAAGCGGAGGTTTGCTATGAAAAAACATTGAGACTGTTTGTCATTAAAGATGGAAGATATGGTGGAGACATCGTGGCGGTCAAATCAAATGATGATTGGCTAAGGAGACATGTGATCATACATACTATACAAACTTATGTTTTCAAATTGCTTTTTGAAATAAATTTTTGCATTTACCTTTGGAACCTTTACCTTCCGCTTGCTAATATTTTGATGTTGATCCATAGGTACCTTGAGCTTGATTTCTTCAGAAATTTGATTTTTCTTCAATATCCTACATACATGGTTTTATTATGAACTGTACACTTATGCCTGAACTGATAAGCAAATTGTAGCTGCAGAATCAGATTAGTTGCAGAACAGAATCAGCTACAGAATGTGAAACATAAAGTAAAATATGGCTTATGAATGAATGAAGTGGAAATGGTTGTGTTAGTGAAAACAAAATGAGATGTAAGAAAAGATGATAAATGAAAATGGAGATGGAGGAAATACTGGAAAAGGAGAATTTATTGGTGAAATATGGCAATGGAATGAAGTGAAACTGTAAAAATAAAACATAGTGAAGTGAGATGAGATAATGAATTTTGCAGAATATAGAGTGACTGTGGCATTTTGTCACCACTTATTACATAAAGGAAATGGAAAATATAGGGTGTCAGAAACCTCTGATTTTCACCCTGTATTTTCTGTATAAGCATACCAATCAATGATTGGTTTTCAACCTTGTACAATATATATATATAATTTAATATATATATATAATATATATATATTTATATTGATATAATATATATATAATTAATATATATATATATATAGAAAAAATAAAGACTAAGTTGGTGAAGAAGAAGGCTTCTTCTTCACTAACTTCATTTTAGGATTGTTCTGGAAGATCTTGATGAACTCCTCCTTTGAAATTGGTTTTTGATATATTTTTAATCTATGACAATTCACAAGAAGAGGAGTTTGACTTTCATCTATTGTTCTGATCCTCACTGCTCCATTACTAAATACTTTTTCCATCTCATATGGCCCAAGCCAATGAGTTTGAAACTTTCCTTAAAAATATTTAAACTTTGAATCAAATAACAACGCCTAGTCTTCCTCTTGAAACCTCTTGTCCTTGATATATTTGTCATGCCATTTAGCCCTCTGTTGTTGGACTAGACCAGTCCTTTGAATTGCCTCTTGTCTGATTTCATCAAGTTATTTAATTGCTCTAGTCTATGCTTTTGAGCCTATGATAAATCCAACCCCAATTGGACTGCCATCTTGAAAGTTCTGATTTGGAACTCTATAGGGAACATGGCTTGTTTCCTATAAACAAGTTCATAGGGTGTATGTCCCGTTGTGTTCCTCCATGTAGTTCTATAGGCCCATAAGGCTTCAGGAAGCCTTTCTGCCCAATCTCTTCTATGTAGATGCACAGTCTTGGTGAGGATTCCTTCAATCACTTTATTTGTAGACTCTACTTGACCATTTGCTTGTGGATGATAGGGAGTAGATTTCCTATGCTTGATCTTGTATTCCTCCACAAGCCTTTCCACCATGTTGGATGTGAATTGAGATCCCTGATTTGTCACAATTTCTCTTGGAACATCGAAAAGAGTAAAGATGTCCTCAAAAACAAAATTAACTACAGATTTTTCATTAGCAAAAGGTAATGTTTTGACTTCTACCCATTTGGTGACATAATCAGTGCATACCAATATATACTTTTTCTGCTTAGATGGAGGATTAATTGGTCCAATAAAGTCTAAAGCCCACTTTTCAAAAGGTTCGATAAGTACCTGAGTTTGTAATGGAATTTTATTTGAGGGAGCAGGTTTCCCTACCCTTTGGCAGGTGTCACATCTTCTGAGATATTCTTTAGCATCCTTGAAGATGGATGGCCAATAATATCCTAAAGAAAGGATTTTATAGGTTGTCCTCTTGTCAGCAAAGTGTCCACCAAATGGCTCATCATGACATGTTTTGAGAATCTTGCTTTGAGAATCTCAGGCATTTCATCTTCCCCAACACACCTTCTGATCATAAGATTTGGCCCTGTTTTACACAGTTCGTTAGTGATCCATGAATATCTTGCACTTTCCTAAATAATTTTTCTTCTCTTTAGGAAACAAATGTGAAGGTAACTTTCCTGTGACCAAGTAATTAGCAACATCTGCAAACCATGGAGTTTGAGTAGTTACTGCAAAAATATATTCATTAGGAAACTTATCTTCAATTGGAGAATCTTCTTTGATATTTTGAATCTTGGACAAGAAAGCAACAACTGTGATTTGTTTTCCAGGTCTATCTAGCACAATAATGTTGAATTCTTGCAAAAGTAAAAGCCATCTTGTAACTCTACCATTAGTAATAGGTTTATTCATCAAATATCTAGTTGCAAAGTGATATGTATGAACAAAGGTTCCATAGCCTATTATATAGTGTTTGAACTTGTTAATTGCATGAACAACAACTAAAAATTCCTTTTAAGTCACAGTATAATTCAACTCAGCGGGAGTCAAATTCTTACTTGTATAGTAAATTGCATAAGGAATCAAATCTTTTTGTCCCAATACAACTTCCGGAGCTGTATCTAAAGCATCTGTGGAAATATGGAAAGGGAGTTTCCAATTTGGACCTATTAAAAAAGGTGCTTCAAATTTTTTTGCTTTCAAGGTTTCAAATGCTAATTGGCAATCAGGATTCCAATTGAATTCACAATCTTTTGTAAGCAATTTGAAGAGTGGAGATGCTATTTTAGTGAAGTTTTCTATAAATTTTCTATAGTATCCTGTAAATCCTAGAAAACTTCTAACATCCTTTTGGCAATTTGGAATTGATAACTTATAGATGACTTCAACTTTAGATTTGTCAACTTTAACCCCATCTCTTGAAATGCGATGTGCTAAAACAATACCTTCTGTAAACATCATAATTTTTTTTCATGGCCTAGTGAAAGGTTTGTTTCTTTACATATTTTAAGAACTTTTTTCAAATTTTCCAAAGCTTCCTCAAATGTGTTTCCATAGACTGTAAAATCATCCATATATACCTCTACACAATCATGTATCAGATCAGAAAAAATTCTTAGTACTGCTATTTGGAATGTTGTAGGTGCATTACATAATCCAAAAGGAAGTACTCGGTAGGCAAAAGTTCCCCATGGACAAGTAAATGTGGTTTTATCCTAATCCTCAGGTGCTACCTGAATTTTATTATAACCACTAAAACCATCCAAGAATGAGAAGTAATTCTTACTTGCCAATGTATCTAATACTTGATCTATAAAGGGCAAAGGAAAATGATCTTTAAGGTTTTCTTTATTCAATTCTCGGTAATCAATGCACACCCTCCATTTACCATTCTTTCTAGGCACAATTACCGAAGGAGAAACCCATTGGCTATCTGAAATTGGGTAAATGAAGTTTACATTTAGCAATTTTTGGAGCTCTCCTTTTACAATCTCCCTAAGATTTGGATTCATCCTTCTCTGAGGTTGTCTGATAGGTCTACTATTTTCCTCAATATAGATATGATGGATACAAGTCTTAGGATCAGTGCCTTTCATGTCAGTGTATTCCCATGCAAATGTAGCATAATGTTTTTGTAATGTTTTGGTTAGCTTTTCTTACTGTTGTTTCTCCAAGTTTTTGTTTATGTTCAATGTCCTACCTAGAAAAATTTCAATTGTAGAGCTACCAAACTCTTCCATAGAATAGAGAGACATCTGCCTAGATGACAAGTATTCAACAGTAGATTTTTCTTGAAATTGTGCATGATCATATTCTAAAGATGTTTCAAAATTTTCCAATGTATTCAAAATTTGACTATCTTCACTAATTTCTGAAATAGTAAAGAGAGGCTAAAGATCATCTTCATCATCAATCCATTCCTTGTCATCTATTTATGTGATTTATTTTGCTGGAGGATACATAGTAAATTTCTTCGTTGAATTACCATCAGAAATATACATGTCACCAGATCTACAGCTAACAAAAGCATCAACTGTGGCTAGCCAAGGTCTTCTTAATGTGAGTGGGTGTCCTCATAGATTATTCTTAGGATTTAAGATCATGAAATCAACAAGATATTCCCAAGAATCTAAGGATACTGAAATATATTCTAATACACCATCTAGTTTGATTACTGATCTATTTGCAAGCTGCAGTAAGGTAGGTGTGTAAAGAAGATTTGGAAGTTTAAGTTGCTCCATAGTTTGTCTACTCATAATGTTTATTGATGCCCCTAAGTCAATCAATGTATTTGGAATTTCAATTCCATTTATATGTGTCTTGATAATTGGACTTCCTGGATCCACATATTTTTGTAAGGCAATTTTTCCCATCATTATGTCTGCTATTTTTCCTACCAAGTGAATTCTTTTTGTTTCTTTTGCTTTTCTTCCTGGCCTTTTTATGCTCAACTCCTTTATTGTTTTGGCTAGAATAGGAATTTATCTAATGGCTTGTAGCAAAGGAATTTTGATACAAACATTCTTCAATTCATATAGAAAATCATAGTTGGGCAACAAGATATGTTTTTCTACCCCATTATCAATTTGTAGTCTTTCAGGAAAAGGAGGTGTAGAAGTAGATGCTGGTTGCTCAATGATAGGATTTGTGTTCATTGGTTCTTTTTGTTTTCCTTTTTCAATGTTTTGGTTTTGGAGAGATGTTCTGTCAAAAATTTTATTGACTTTTAGAGAATCCTCCTTAGAAATATCTTGTTCTTGAATAACTACAGAAGGTCTTTGCTTTTCTAATATCTTTCTAGATCTTAGTTGCACATCTTTAAGATCTAGAGGAGTAATCATGTAAGTTGGAAATTGTTTTCCTTCTACCATGTAGGCATTCTAAGGGTTTTTATTGTTGGGGTTTGGTAATGGTTGGGCAGGTGGCTGATTTGGTTTCTGCTGAAATGGTAGTAAGAGTTGGGGATTTTGGTTTTGTTGTGGAGGTTGTTGTGGAAATGGTAATGAAAGTTTAGGGTTCTGATTTTGAAGTTGTGGCTGCTGATTTTGTTGCTGATTATGTGGGGGAGGAAAATTCTGATAGGATGGAGGATATTGATAATATTGAACAAATCTCCCATAAGGATTTTGTACTCCTTGTGCCCACTGTTGAGATTGAGGCTGAGGCCAGGTTGCTGCCAAGAATTCCAGTTTGGTGGGGGTTGAAGATACATTTGATTGTTAAATCCTTGATTTTGTGTCCCCAACCAAGGTCTTCTTGTAACAAAACAAAGAGATTCTGCAGAATTTGGGACTGTTTCCTCTTGAAAGATAGCCTTAAGACCCGGGATTGAAGGACAACCCTTGGTCTCATGGCTTTCCAAACAAATCATACAAGTTTCTACAATTTTTGCATCCAAAGGAAATTCCCTTAGAGCATGTTTTTTTTTGCATTTTGGACAAAAAATGGCTAAAGCATCAGCCTCTGTTTTCTGCCTGTTTTGAATTTTAAGGGTGTCTAGTTGCTCACTAAAGATCCCTAAAATATCAGTTTTAAACTCATCAAGCATATTGCCAATTTATTCCCTACTTACAGATCCAGTTGTAGATTTGTTTGCTCTAACAAGAGAAGGATCTCTCGGCCCTTTCCTTATTTTAGATTTCCCTATTGAGAGATGAACACATAGTTCTCCTATATCACTCAATGGAAGTTGAGAGATATCTCCCTTCCCCATCATGTTAAGGATATCTATCCACTCATCTCTAATGGCTTTTAATAAAAAAGCTTTCAAAGTTTCTTCATCTAAATTGTTCATCTTTGCTCTTTTCAAATTATAGTTGAATCTCTCAATCAAATATTCTAAGTTTTCATCCTCTCCTTGCATCATTTTGAACACCTCATCTTTATTATTGGTAGGCAGCAATAATCCAAGTATCTATCCAAAAATGCCTTTTTCATGTCATTCCATGTTCTGATGGATTGAGTGACTAACACCATGAACCATTTCAAAGCAGCTCCTTTCAGTGTTGAAGGAAACAATTTAAGTTTTTGAGAGCCTTCTAGATAGTCATAAGTTCTGCACAAGACTTCAAACTCAAACAAAAATGTTTCAGGGTCCTCACTTCTCAACCCATAGAAGTTTGGGAGGACAGAAGGTGAGATATTTTTCATTGTGGCATGTGTTTCCTCATCCACTATAGGGAATCTAAAAGAGTTATCTATTTCCCTATTTACTCTGCCTCCTCCATTATAACCTCTACCTCCTCCATTATTTCCTCTACCTCTCCCTCTACCTCCTCCATTATAACCTCTACCTCCTCCATTATTTCCTCTACCTCTCCCTCTACCTCCTCCTCCAAACAGTGAGAATTCTCCATCTTGTTCCTCTTCTGCCATTTTAGTTTCTTCAGAGTCAGTATAGGAATCGAACTTCAACCCCTAGCTATAAATCTACCCCTAGAGTCTCTTTCTCTATGCATGTCATTTTTTTTTAATGTAAGAGATAAGGCTACCTAGTTACACTTCCCCAACAACGACGCCAAAATGTTTGGTTAATTTAGTGTCCTAAGTTTCTCTACATAAATTATTAATCCGGGTATCGTAAACTAATGAAGTGTAGTGCACTGTTTGTGCTAGATGACCCTTCTTACTTCATTGTTTTTATGTTTTATGTTGTTTTGGGGGTTTTTGGGTCCTTTAATCCCTAATGATGCACAATGTAACTATCAAAATATTAAATCTAACTTCTGTAGAGACTGTTAAAAATATAAAAATGAGAAACAAAAGAGCTTAAGGAAGACTTGAGAGCAATGTTTAAGCAAGAAATGAAAACAGAGTTTCTATTCTTGTTTTATCATTATTCCCAAATCATGATCGTAAAAACTGAAAGTAAAATTGCAACTACTGTCTAATCTATCATAGAAACAAAGCTAAATGAAATACTTAATTACCTTGCCTCTCAATTTTGGGAGAAAATCTCCTTGTGATGACATTTGAGGATTTCCGTACCTCATTATTCTAAGAGAAAATAAATGCAGGAATGCAGAAAAGAGTCATTGCATGAATGAAGGATTCAACCACTTAGTTTAAGATGAGATATCAACTAGAAGAGCTCTTTAGAAACATTCATTAACACCATGAGTCAATAAACTAGCAATGAAATGACAAGAAATGTAATGGCACTGATTATTCTATTTGAAAATTGAAAGACTAGTAAAACAGTAAATGAAATAAACTAAATTATACTACTAAATTTCAACTTCTAATTGCTGATAAAAGCTATAAAGAAATTAAGCAAAAGAAACTATTCTGCACTAAAAGAAGCTATTCTGCATTAGTGAGAAAATGATAAAAGCTGCATTATAAATGAGGTTAGTACCAAAATGATTATGAACACTGTGATGAATTTGCAGTTTAACTAGAAAAGAAAAAACAAAATGAAATAAAACCTTATTCAGTGCAGGGGCCCTCTGCAACTGATCAGGTTATGCGTGCTTTAATCAATCTCCAAGAAACCCTTTCAGATATCCATAAAACACACGATATTCATATTAAAAACAGGGAAATAGGTTTCAAAATTACAAAGCGGTAAGTCTGTGCTTAATACATGAGGAAATTCAAACTCCTTCCGAGTCCTTTACAACTAATATTTAAAGAAAAATCCTAATTGTCCTTTGAGAGAATTTAGCTACAGGTGGTCCACGTATTACAACAGTTCTGCGTGAATGGATTGATGAGCTACAGGTGACTTTAAGTCAGCAAGGTAGTTGTGTGAAACAATTATCACTAGTGGCTGGTTTAAGTAAATTCTGCAACAGAAGCTGTCAGATTTATTAAATAGCCACGAAGAATGGACACAGAGTCCTATTGCTCCCGAGTTTCTTCATTTGACTCCACTTTTGACTGTGGTCTTGATTTGGTTTCTTTGTCAATTTGGCCTGGTTGACTAGGATAGGATCCATGTCGTGACCATTCTAGAGATGCCCATGTGGTTGGTTTCCTCGTTTGACACTATAACATGTTGAAGCATGAAGGTAGCTGCGGAACAGTCGATTAGTTGCAGAATAGGCTGTGTTCCATAGCTAAAAGACAAAAATTTATTCAAATAGAAAAACATAAAAGTATAACATGTAAATCACTAAATGTCATCCTTAAGGCAATATATACTGGTCATTAATGATAAGAATGCATTTTCTTCATGGAAAAACAAAGAAAAGGATGAGAAGAGTTGCTAGGGAAAGAGTAGTTTTGAGGCTCAACAGTACCCTGCATATCCAATGAAACTACATACGTCCTTCTAGGTGCTGGCTGTGGGTAGTGCAATAATGACCTCTATTGTCGTTGGATCTACCTACATTCCTTCCGCAGAGATGTACTATCCCAAAACCACACCTTCGGTCTTCATCATCTGACACTTTAAATTACTCAAGCATAACTTGGTAGCAATGCATCGTACAAGTACCTTTTCCAGATTTCGCAAGCCCTACTCAAAATCACTTCCATAGGGGGTAAAATCGTCCATATAAATTTCAAGTCCTTTGTTGATTAGGTCAGAAAAAATGCTCAATATTTCCCTCTGAAATGTGGCTAGGGCATTGCATAAACCAAAGGGTAAAAATTTGTATGCAAACGTACCCTAAGGGTAGGTAAACGTGGTTTTTTCCTGGTCTTCAGGGGTGATCTAGATCTGATTATAGTCATTGAAGCCATCGAGGAAGGAAAAAAATTGTTTCCCTACTAAGGTGTTGAGAAATTAATCAATGAACAGAAGAGGGAAACGGTCCTTCTGGGTGGCTTATTAAGTTCCCTGTAGTCCACGCAGATTCACCATTTCCCATTTTTCTTGGGAACGACTACCAACGGGGAGACCCATTGGCTATCTGAGATAGGATAAATAAAATTTACATCCAACAACTTTTGCAGTTCCTATTCCACAATATATATGAGGTGAGGATTCAACCTTCTATGGTGCTGCTGAATTGTACGAGCATCCTTATCAATGTAGATATGATGGGTGCACAGCTAGGGATCTATACCTTTCATGTCTGAGTATTTCCAGGCAAAAGCTTTTTTATATTTCCAAAGTACTTGAATAAGCCTTTGCTGTTGATGATTGTCCAGGTTACCGTTAATGTGAAGCGTTTTGCTTGGTTCAGTTTCAAATAGCTTGCTGTTATAAACAACAGTAGTGGGTATATGTTGATCATATTCGTCCCTGGAGGGATCTCCCCGTGCTTCATTACTGAGAATGGATTTTAATACTTGGCATGTCAAATTATTCATGAAAACTGTCCTATTAATGAAGTTGTTATTCACATCGTCGTCCATCTAATTCTTAAATTTAAGAGCTTCTTCTAGTGCGAGAGGAGAGCGTATATTTAATTCCAAGTATTTAGGTGGGTGTAACTGAGTATTTACGATAGGTAGAATTGGTTTAGCTGGGGGATACAAAACAAGATTCCTCACAACATTTCCTGTGTAATATTCATGCTCCCTACACAACATCCTATATAAGCATCTACTGTTGCTAACCAAGGTTGACCCAGTATCAAAGGATGTCCATCTAGCCTACCTCTTGGGTTGATGACTAGAAAGTCCACAGGATATTCCTAGGAATTGACATAAACAATCACATCATGTAAGGTTCCTTCAGGTCTAACTACTGATCTATCAAAAAGTTCTAATAAGGTTGAGGTGGGTTCCAAAGCTGTAATTCCCAAAACCCTGCAAGTTTCAGTAGTCAGAATATTAATGGATGCTCCAAGATCTACTAGTGTGTTTGGAAAGGTGCAACCTTGTATTTGAATGGTTACTACAGGATTCCATGGGTCTTCATATTTAATTGGTGCTTGTTTACCCAGAAGTAGGTCAGATAAAGTTCCTACCACATGCACTGTTGGTGGGTTTTTCAATTTCCTCCCAGGCTTCTTCCCACATAATTCCTTAATTGTTTTTGCATAAATTGGGATGTCTTGAATAACTTGGAGGAGTGGAATATTTATACATAAAATTTTCAATTCCCCTAAGATATCAAAATTAGGATAGACAACAGGTTTAGCTATTGCTAGTCTCTCGGGAATGGGGGAGAAGAAATTATAATTTTATCTGAATTTTGCTGCTAGATTGTGTCTTCTCCCTGTTTTATTTCCATAGAAATCACAGCCAAAGGATTTATTGTGGGTTGTTTTTCATTTTCATTTTCTTTTGTGGAAATAATGCTCCCTGACCTTAGTCGAAGGTCATTGCATTCTACTGGTTTTGTGTCATTATCTGAATTCTCAAGGATTTGTACATATTGGACCGGTCTATTATTATTAGGATTTAGATTTGGTTGAGATAGAATTTGGGGGCATACTAAGGGCTGAGGGTTCTGAAATGGACCAGACAATGTGGGCTGAGGTTGAGAACTCGCTCCCATGGGTAAATTGGTCATCCCCATAGGGCGTTTCCAGTTTTGAGGCCAATTTGGGTTCTGTGAAGTGGAAGTAGCCCATTGTGAAGGGTATGGACTACTAGCTGAATTTTACCAGAAGGGGGCAGAGCATTGTGGATTTGGCCATCTAGCTCCTGGGAAGGGTTGGTTTAGCTAGGGTGACATGCAATACTGTTGGGATTGTGAGGCATATAAAGGCGGTTGACCTTGCCATGTTGTTCCAGGATTTCGCTATTGATGATATTACGTAGGAAAGAACAAAGACAGGTCTTGTGGCATAGCTGAGCATCATGCTTTCCATTGTTGACGTTGTGCCATTAAGTATGTTGGATTTGTTCCTTCTTCAGCTTCTTTGAACACTGCTTGTAACCCAGGAAGCGATGGACACTGATCCGTGGCATGGTCCTTGGTGCATATAGAGCATGTCTAAATCATGTCCAAAGGACATTCTCTTTGACTGTGATTCTTTTGGCAGTGTGGCAAAAAAATGGCTAGCATTTGTTATGCCTCATCTTGTCTTTGTCTAGCATGTAAGACGTCTAACTGTGTAGTTAGCGTGCCTAAGATATCTGTCTTGAAATCTTCTAAGAGGTTGCCGATATCTATTCTTGTCACGCCTCTGTTGGGAGGTCTTCTTCCTCTAGTCATGGAGTCTCGGCTTCCTAGCTCGATGCGTGTGCTACCCCACGAATACCTGATACACAATCAAACAATTTCGTCATAGTATTCTTCAAAATTGTCACCTTTCCCATCAGATTTAAAGTTTCTACCCATTATTCTCTTATCCCCTTTATTAAAATGGCTCTCAAGACTGCTTTTAGTAATGTGGAGTGGGGGGATCTCTACAAATTGTACTGAAACCGTTCGACGTATTCCTCTAAAGTTTCATTATCCTTCACAAAGTTAATGGTACTTCCACCCAAACCCATGAACCATCACAAAGCTGCTCCCTTTAAAGTGGAGGGGAATAACTTCAATTTTTGAGGATTAGTGGTGTAATCATAACCTCTGCACATGACATCAAACTCAAATAAAAAGGCATCCGGATCCTCTAAGGTCATCCCTTGAAAGGTTGGGATATTTTGTAAAGAAATAGCTTTCATCAGGGCGTTGGCTATTGGGTCGACGATGGGATTTTCCAACATCAAGGTTTGACCCTTAGGTGGTTGATTCGCCATTTGGTCGAAGATGTGCCAATAATCTTCAGGGATTTCCTGGTCAGGGGGTGTTATCTAAGTGGATGGAGTACTCATAATTCGAAGGGGCTTTACTGCACTACTCAGATATGGATATTATGTACTTCTTTTTCAGCGAGGATCACATGATATCCTAATTCAGATGGCTGTGGATCTGCCTTAGCAACTCCACTGGTTTCTCCATCTCCTTCTCTCAAATTACACGATTTTCCCTCTTGTGAAGGACCATAGTATTGATGATTTGTATTTTGGAAACTTTGCTCAGATACTTTAGTCTTGCTATGGATCTTGGCGTAAGCTATAGTTGGTGGTTCTGCTGCTTGAGGGATGAAAGTAGAGCGCTTTCCAGATGCTGTTCGGGGTCCTACTGACGCCTGAGATTCAAATCTTCGAATGATTTCGTCTATATTGGTTGGTCTCCCAAGGGTCGTCGATTCATGGGCTTTAGTGGTTTTTGGTAGCGATTTCTAATCTATTGGTATCTTTTTTCTCCTAGTCATTCATTCCTAAAAAATCTCTGCGTATATTCTAAGAGCGAGCACTAGGAACAAGCTTTTTTCTTGTTGTGTATGCAGGTTCTTACCTCCCATTTTCAACACCCAATTCTCTTCAGAGACACAAATTGACTATTATCTTGACAACCTCTCGACAACGGCGCCAAAATGTTGGTGCACTAAGATGACTCTATAAATCAACCTTAATCCTACATTAATATGTCAACCTGGGATTCGTTTGTCTCTTTCAAGGTTGTAAGCATTGTATGTGTGATAACAATTAGAAAGTGAAATGTAGGTAATTAATCCTAACTAATCGTTTCAGAAATAAACAATCACTTAACAACTCATTAATTCCTAGAAATGTAGAAGAAGAATTATTCTATAATTCGAAATCGAAAACATAAATCACTTGCAAACTATTTTAAACCAAGATCTTATTCCAATGTCCTAATACAAGAAACGAAATCAACGTGAATAATCAAATCCACGCGCATTAAAAGAGACTATTCAAATCATAATTAATTACGAAGAATATTCAAAACCATAAATAATTGCATAAAGCATATACTTAAGAGGGAACGACAATCATATATAACTTACTTTATGTAAATAAATGTGATTTTAACTGAGCTATATGATGTACTCTAATTCAACCTAGAGAAGAAATAACAACGTAAATCTTAACAGTAAAATGGGAAATAACATAATACAAGGAGTAGTCGATCTTCCAGCGACCGGGCCCAAAGCTTCTAGAAGAGAACTACTATCGAAACTCAATATACAGATTTAATGAAAACTTCCGAGTCTTTCATTAACTGCCAAAATAATTACATAATCACTTCGACTCCTTAAAGTTCAATCTGCATTCACAATCTTGCTGGAATTTTACAAATTACAATGTTACAAGTTACTTTCGTTCTGATTTACTAGAGTTATATATTCTATGAACAACTAGCAAAATCAGAGCTTATCTTGAGGATTAGAAGATCCTCAAGATTGCTTGGCTAAATAATCGGATTTCCACATCAATCCTATATTTTGCCTCCGCCTTTAGCATGGTTTGCACAACTATAATCAATGACTTCTCCCTTTCTTGGCACTATTTTCTTATCCGAAAGGAACAACAATTGTCCAATCCAGGAAATCTGCGCATGAACGAGTGGAAAATTAGGATTTTGATACCAAAAACATGCGATTTGTCCAACACTACTTCCTATTTTCTTTTCACGGTCTTTCTTCGAGAATGTGCTCAAGATGAGAATAAATTCATGGAAAACTATATGATTAATTAAGAAAATGAGGGGGGAAAACATACCTTTTTCACGACCCAACAAAGTATATATCGATAATCATATACTAATTAAGACCTTGAAGTTTTTTAACAAAATGCTATAATATTTATAATATTCCACTTGTACATTTGCCGATGTTGTCCTAACAAAAGCCAAAATTTATAAAACACCACCTCTTTTGCCCCTGCCAAGAAAGTTTACCTTGATTTAGCCTTGACCCCAAATTATCCATGTGATTAGCCTTGGAGTTGTTTGATTTGAGAACATACAAACATTTCTTCTTGGGGATAGACCGATACAACTGATAAATCCACTTGAAAAATTGACTTAACTCTGTATCTGAGGGGAGAGATAATGAATTTATATGGTAAATTATATTTAATGAATCACCAAAAACAATCACCTCATGAATTCCTAAATTCAGAATTTCCCTCAAACCCTAATATAAGGCACAAGCTTCAATGATGTTGTTGGAAGTGTGACCTAAACCCCAAGCATACCTATGTTCTTATTTATTCTCAAGGAAAAATATTATGCCTCCCCTCCCCCCCGGCTCTTGCCACCTTTGGGTTTCCTTTTGTTGCACCATCGAAGCTTAGGAATAAATGTATTTGCTCTAAGAGCCATTGATGAAATTCCTTCGTAGATAATCTTACTTTCCAACTGTCATTGAGATGTGTTTTCTCCTTGATGGCCCACTATGGATCAAATAATTTAATCCATTCTGAGTCCTCCCCATCCAACTTCTGATCCTGTTCATTTATTTTCTTAGCTTGAAAAGATTCTCCAAGAAGCCCTGTTGTTGTTCCTGTTGTCATAGAATCCAAGTCAACTTAGATCTAATTAAAGGAATAAAAGGCAACATCAAACACCATATATGGGAGTTGCCTCTGTTGTGAGGGATATGATGAATACAAGATTCTCTCGCCCCATTAAGATATCTTTTATGAAGCACTTGTTTCCACCAATCATCATCCCTTATGATTAGTTGCCAAACCTGGTTTGCCCGAAGGGATATATTCATTAGAAGGGGTCTCTTATTCCTAACCCCCCCACGTGACTTTTGGAAACCTAACCAACTTCCAATTCACCAGAAACCTTTTAGAGTTTATCTTGCCTCCTTGTCAAAGAAGTTGCCTAAGTTCTTGAGCCATTTGCTTCTTAACTGAGATGAGAGTCAACATAGTTGAGAATTGGAATATAGGAAGGGATGAAAGGACATATTAAACTAGAATTAATATTCCAGCCAAATTTAGCCAATTAGCTCCCAATTTCTCAATTATGTATTTAAAATTTCCAATGGCATGACCCAAGAAGGATTAGGGAACATTTTGAGTCATACGGGCAAGCCCAAATATCTGAAATTGGTCCACTCATCCCTTACTACTCTCCCCAAAATTCTGAAGATTCTTCCATGCAAGAGTTTGTTGACATTCCAAGAATACAGATGATTTTTACCCTCATTTATCAATCCTCATGAAACCTAAACAAAATTATTCAAAACTTATTTAAAGCATCACATTGTAATGTAAAAGGTATCGTAAAAAAGAATTGTGCCATCAATGAACTTAACAAAAAAATCTTTAGCCTTGAGGGTTAGCTCAATTGGTCAAGGTCTTGTTGCTAAAGCACCTTGCGATTGGGAGGTTGGAAGGTTAATTCTCCTTGATTCCCTTGGCTAGTGAATTGTGCTCATATTTTCCTCAAAAAAACTATTAATAATTGAAAGCTACTTTATTATTTTTAACTCATCTTTTGATCTATACATTTGCAAATCTTTCGATTTGATTTCAGAATTATAAATGTTTTTAATCAATAACCATATAAAAATCTTTATAATTCATTGCCATGTTAGTAAGAAAAAACCTCCAATAATTTAATTAAAAACTACTTTATTGATTTTAACAATAATTACTTAAAGAAAATTCAATTGAAAATCCCATTATTTTTAGGTTTGAGTATAAAATTGTTTATATAAGTTTATGGTTATTTATTTAATGAGTAGTTTTAAAGTGCTATTTTTTTGAAAGTTTTGTGGTTTATTTTCTGATTTAATTTATCTAGAATCCAATAGGAATTCATTGAAATTCAGAATTATAAATGATTTTAATCAATAACCATATAAAAATCTTTATAATTCATAGCCATGTTAGTAAGAAAAAACCTCCAATAATTTAATTAAAAACTACTATATTGATTTTAACAATAATTACTTAAAGAAAATTCAATTGAAAATCCCATTATTTTTAGGTTTGAGTATAAAATTGTTTATATAAACTTATAGCTATTTATTTAATGAGTAGTTTTTAAGTGCTATTTTTTGGAAAGTTTTCTGGTTTATTTTCTGATTTAATTTATCTAGAATCCCATAGGAATTCATTGAAATCACAAGTTTGACAGGTGAACTCTTCACAAGCAAAGTGCCCCTGGGGTTTTTGAGTGTGTTGAATCCATATATACAGTGAAAAAACCAGTTTAAACAACAAAAATCAAGATTTGGCTCCAAATTTTTTTGCTGGATTCTAACTAGCAATTAGTAAAAACTCCAAAAAAATCACACTTAAAAACTACTCTTTTATTTAATTAAAATTTTTCATATAAATATTATAAAACACTTATACTTAAATTCATTTATTAAACCATTTGAAATTGATTTTATAAACCCAATAACAAATTTGAAAACATAACATGTTTGTTTGTGAAAGAGGGTTGGTTGTCATTTCACTTTGATATTTTGTATTTTTCTAATGATGACATCAGGTAAAGGATAAGGATAGAAGCTTCCGCTCAACTCGTTGACGGTGATACAATAACTCTTCTTTCCGTATCGGATAATTCAATTGTGAGGGCAATTCATTTAAATATCCCTCGATGGGTATGGTTCACCATATCCATATGCCATCATAATGACAGTGCACCGTCAAAAGATATGGCCATGAGTGGCCAAAAGTATTTTCAAAATTTATTATTTGGATGTATTCTAATTTACATTTATTTAATTTTGGATTTATATCAATTTTCTTCATATAATATCAAATTATATTAAATTAATTATTTTTAAATATTACAATTTTTATGTGTAAAATTTTTGTTTTTAAAGATTTAACATATTTATATGGTAATGATTTTCTTTTCTAAAATTTATTTTACAAATATTTAGTTAAAAGAAATATAAATATTTTAATAGGGTTTTTGATTTTTGGTGTTGAATTGCAATGTAGTTTTTATAATTTATTTATATGGTATTTTTTTTTAGATCGACTTTATTTTTTAAAAGATGTAACATATTTACATTTTTTTCATATTAGATTTGGTAAAAATACACCTTTCAACATTAAAATAAAAAATATTAAAAATATATTCATTTTAATATTAATATAAAAAAATAGTTTATTTATTTTGTGATATTATTATAAGGATAATATAAAATAATAATGTCAATATTTTATGAAACAACTTTGATTTTCTATTCTATAAAATTTCTCTGTAAAATTTGAACCAATAATTTAATTAAAATTAAATCTCATACAAAATAATTTTTAATATAAAATAATAAACATCCTCTCACATCAAAATAAAATAATAATATCGTATTGATAAACCACGTTCCTAAATTATAATATATATGTTAAAGATGACCATATCATTTTCCACCAACCCTATAAAGAAGATGGTGCTTCGAGGATGTATAACCTAGAAGATTCTTACCTAAATATGTGCAACACCTCGTAATATTTATTTGATTGAACATTATTGCTTTATACAAAAATGTGGCAACTAATAATTAATGCTCTATTTTTAGTTGATCAAGACAAGGCTTTATGTATGTTAATATATATCGGTATGTCTCACCTTTAGGGTGTAAACCCTTTATTGTCGCTCTTTCTACATGTCCCACAATGTCCCTTTGTCTTGGTATACAACCCCAAAAGTAATTCCATTTAAAAAAAATTAGAATCTTATTATTAAAATCATTTAAAAAATATTTTATTTATTAATGATAATTTTATATAAACTTTATTTGGTAAGAGGTGAGATGTTTGTATAGTATATGTTTTGAGTAGGCATAATTGATATAGATGGAGTAAGCTTAATGGTTAAAAAGCATGTATTTCCTCTTAAAAGATCATAAATTCAAATCTAGATGGGATAGTGTATGTATGTTTTTGTAGATTTTAGTAGTCAAGTCGTCGCGTGAAGGTGGTTCCTTGTCCTACAAACAAGGGGATCTCATGCACTAATTTGGTGGCTTGGTTGTCACCTTAAAATTAGACTATTATTATTAATTTTTTGTAAGCTTGGTGGGACTACATATTCATCATGTCCAAAATATCATCTTGATCGAGGCGAGGAATTGAATTGATGACTTCACATCGAGGAATGCCTTAACAAAGCACCCGATCACTATCTATCCAAGACCCTGTGGATAAAATTAGATTATTATTATTATTATTATTATTATCCAGTCAAAAACTTAGTAAGGATGATTATCATTTTATGAATTTGAATTTCATTTAGTATTCATTATATTTATAATGTCTAGAGAGTTGAAAAAGTGGGTTTTAAATCAACAGACATAGTCACACAATATTAACTATCACTTTTTGGACTTGTACTTGATAATTGTGGCTTCTCAACCAGAGACTTCTAGTTCAAGCATGCTTAGTTATGGAGTTTTTCCCAAAAAACAAGCCAACCTAGCTTGCTACTCTATATGTAAAACCTGAAACAATATCATGCTTTATGAATGATACTTTTAGATCTCCCCTAACAATTTTATTTAAGCTTTGGGGAGGCTTTGATAGTCCAACATATGAAATAAGTTTTTTGGGATTGCCTACATTGAGTAAGTCATTAATGCATGACCCATGTCCCATGAGAACTAATTAGAATGATAATTTTTTCATGAATTTGAATAGTCTACCTAGCACTCATTGTATTAGATGATGCTCTTGGAGGTGAGGAAATGAGATTGAGATTAATGAAGGAATCACAAAGCATTAATCATCCCTTCTAGTTATCATGCATAGATGTGTGTCTTTTTGTAATATAGCTAAGGTATATTAAAAGTACATCATAATGTAACAAGTATTATGTAATAATAGCCATAGGACAATTACTATGTAACGTAGTCATGGCTTATCACCTTTACATATATTTATATGTACGCCCATTGTATCTCAAGCACATGCCAATTAATAATGAATAATAAATATTAATTATTTATCCCTCGAGAAATATATGGGTTTGTCCTTGTTATAATGGATGCTCAAGTGAAGTGACTAAGATATTCACTCCAATTAGTATTATAATAGTTTTGTTTTTTTTTTGTTTTTATAGTTGTTTTTTTTTTTTTTTCTCTTTTTTATAGTCATATATATATTATTATATAATAGTCAATATATATATATATATTTACTATTTTTTTTTTCTAACTGTTTTGTTGTTTTCTAATCACATTTATTTTTTCAATGGCATTTGAGAGAAAAATTCTTCAAATTTTTTTTGAGTTCCTAACTCAAAACTCTTCAACAAAAGTAACAATAGATTTCCAAGTATTTTTTTAAGTGCAGGCGAAGGAATATAATTCTTACAAAGATTTCATACTTAGGCATAAACAAAGTTATTTGACACAAATATAATAAGATAAACCCATTTAAGGGGCATAGTATTTGACCCATATATAGTAAGCATTGTTTTTTGCATGGAGAAATTAGAAATAAAAAATAAATATAAATTACATAAACGTGGACATTGTGAATATATTGGTAATTGAATAATGTGGAAATTTGTAAATAAAAACTAAACATGGAAATATTGGTGAAAAGTTGCAAGAAATAGAAATATATAATTTGGAAATCTTTTAAAATTAAAAAATTTATAACATATATTAAGAAAAATGGTGCTCTATCTATCAAAGTGTCGTGAAAAATAATAGAAAAGTTAGTAGACATGTACAAAATTACTTCACATATATGAAGCATTAGTGGGTAGAGTAGTGCAATATGAAGATAACAATAAAAAATTACAGGGTGCTTTTGTTTATAATTGATATTAAGAAATATTTTAATGGTTTAATAAAGAAAGATCATTAATATAAAACAAGTGCTACATGCAGCCGGTAGTCCCTGCCGTAAGCGAATGGCTTCCCTCAAGCACAAATGAAGCCTTTTTTTGATTTGTGCACCATTTCTCGTGCTTTCGGCAAATAAGCTAGCTGACATCAATTCATGTGGGTGCTGCGCAGGACGATCATACTATCATAACGGTGCTTGTAAAAGTCTTTTCTCGATAATATTTTATAGGCGTTGTGGATTGTTTTGCTTCTTTAACGATAGTTACACCAAGTATCAAATAGACAAATCTAATCAGTGAATAGTTGAATGATATCATGCAGGACTTTTCGTTTCATCCAAGATGGGACGACGACTGTAAGAGGAAACATAATGCACAAGTCGATCACTCGAAGAAGGTTGGAATTTTAAATTTATGTTAATGTAAATTCGATAACAGTGATTATTTTTAATACACTCGATTTTAGGTTTTGAATATTTTAGAAACGGTTAAATTTCTTTGTATTTATATATGTAATTTTTTTTTTTTTTTTTATAATAATTTATTTGTATTTAGATATGTAATTTTTGTATAATAATGGATTAAATGCAGTTATTTATTTCAGAAGAAGAAAAATAGGTCACTTGTCTAGTTCCATAGAAGGAAAAATAATATCAAAGTTAAAGTGATTACCTTCAGCCTCAGAACAAAACATTTTCTAGATTGGGGAAGGTGTAAAATATGTCACGATTCTAGATATGACATTCTATTTATTTTAAATTTTCATTTGCAATTAAAACAAAAACTATTCTATATTCAATATGACCTAAAATTTTTATTTACAATTAAAAAAAACTATTCTATATTAAATATGACCTATGATAAAAATTAAGCTTGTTTAGGAAAATAATCAATTATTAACTAACTGAGATCATAAAAAATGGTATGTTTGGTTTTTATAATTATTTATTTCAGGAATCAGATATGATGTAAAAATCAGAAATACTTTTTTTTTTTTTTTTCCTTCGGAAAATGCAAATATTAACATATTTCTTTCCATCATAAAGAAATAAAATTACTAACTTTTATATTAAAAATAATTTTTTATATGAACATTATAATCTACAAAGTAGAAAATAATATGAATACAAATACAACTTTATTATTATTTTTGAAAATGTTTTTTCAAATTCAGAACATATGTGGTCTGATGTCTATAGATGTCTATGGATATGGGTGAACAATTTTAGGTTATCACACCCTGGCAAAACTAAAGAAGTTGTGCTGAAAATTCTCAGATAACAACTTTATATCTTGCAGATGGATTCACAACAAAAGAACATCGAAGCTAAAAGAGAAGTTAGGATATTTTAGTGAATGAGTTTTTCATATTTTCATTATGCCACTGCACTGCACCCAGACTTCCCTTAAAGCTTAACACAGCTATCTCAACAGTTCACACAACTCTCTCTCACAGAAGAGCCTTAATCTCTCAACACCCAACTAACGATCTCTCATAGAAGAGCCTTAAGCTCTCAGCTCTCAACCAGGCAGCACTTGAACTTGGCTCCCATACCAAATCAGAGATCATGCATTAAAACACAAAACTCAGAACACTTACTTTCATTCAATGGGAAATAGGTATTTATACACAACAAAGAAATTTCTGGAATTCGGTGGGGCCGTAGCTTCTCCAGGAAGCTTATTAATTTGTTAATGCTTCCACCAAATTCTAGAAACTACCTGCTGAATTCTCTAAAAATATCCAACTACTGCATTAATGACAATGATTGAAATTACCATTCTTTTCCAACCGAATGTTCAAACTCCTTGCAACAGAACTGAAAAACATGGCTCACAATAAAGCGCTATAGCCTCAGCGCCATGAACATTGATTTCATTTTCCCTGCCGTGTCACTTTTGCACTGCTGCCTGCCCGTAGGCGATGGCAACCAATATATGGATAGTTGTATGGCTGTAGGCTATTGCAACCCATAAATATATATATATATATATATGGAGTTACTGTTTTATTAATGAGGGGTGGCGTATGTTACTCATTTGATTTAATCAAATATGGAGAGAGACTATCGATCTAATTTAACCAAATATATTATCTAATCAAGTACGTGGAATGAAGTAATCTATCTCATCCGTCTCATTTAACCAAATAGAGACCAAATACATTATCTGACGAGTGGCATATGCTACCCTATAAAGTGATAACTCCATTTTGGGCCACCATAAAGCCATAGATTCAAGTCACCAAAGATTCCATTATCATTCTTCTTGTTCCGTAATATTGCATGACGTGCAATAAGTACTTTAGCTACGTTGTGCAGTTAATAAAAAGGAAGGTTCAGAAAGAACGGCCATTTATGGGAAAGGTGTTGAACGCAATTTCATCTGATTAGATTCCTTTCTCAAAAAGTTGTTTAATGCAACATCTTCCGCACAGTTTTCCTTACACAAATTCAATTCATTCACACTGCGTGCTTGTAAGTTTTGTTTTTGAGTAGGTCCGACTTCTTTGATTTGTTTTTGGCACCTAACACTTGCCTGTCCTGAGCTCAAAAAAATGCCTTTCAGTACGGAAAAAGGAACACCATCTCTTTTGATTGATGGCTAAACACTATGCACTAATTTATAAGATTAATCAATTTCTTATTACTGTAGTGCGTGCTTTTCAGCACATAGGAAAATGCCATGAGTTTTGAGTAAGTAAGATGCATAAACGTTGTGCATCAAACTGCAGATTAATCAAATTTTATTTCTATATACACAGATCTAATGACTCATGCAGTAATGTACGCTATTCAGTGCATAAGATGAAAAATAATGGTAAACTTAACGTCCATTGGACTGTGGAATAAGACTGTTAAGTAATGTGTCTCAATAGGGGTTATGAATATAATGACTAATCTGTTATTTAAACTTGATGGGATGGGAAATTGGAGCTTTTCTACTGGAGATTAATCCATAATTAATAATTTGGAATAATATTTTTGAATCAACATTCAAGATAGAAATATCCCCATTTTGGTATGTGGAATTTGAATAATATTTTTTGAATCAATATCCAAGATAGAAATATCCCCATTTTGTTACATGCAATTTGTTCTGATTTATACAGTAATCGTAGACAGTTATCATAATTTTTGACATTAACACACACTGTTTGTACTGAGTGCTTGAATTGGTGCCCTCACAAACCAGAGAAACATCTAACTAAGCATCATTTATAACGATATTAATTTTATTTAAGAAATAAATAAATCCACATTCCCCATTGCAGTTGGCTTTTAGGAGAATACATTAATCTTTTGAAAACACCTATAATTGATCGCAAAATACAGTAATCGTAGACAGTTATCATAATTTTTGACATAATACACACTGTTTGTACTGAGTGCTTGAATTGGGACGCATTAGTTGAAAATTATACAAAATGCATTGACGCCACTCACCTTCAGCTCAAGGAGAGCGTTGAATGACCATCAGAATATCAGTACCAGTCCTCTGCACGCAGCTTCCACAGAGGTGATTTATCACAGAGGTGATTTATCATTAATTTCTGGCAGCACTGCAGTAGGTTAGAATTCTAGCAATTTGATTAGGGAAATTTATTTTTTTGTCACTTATTAGTAAAAGCAATTTTGAAGAAGCATAACCAAATTCTCTGATAACACTTCAGGAAATTAAAAGAAGAAAGATCAAGAAATCACATACCTATTGAAAATGCTTCACAGGGGTGAAGCTATGAAGCATCTGGCACTTGCATCTATCAGGTGGGATCCCATGGTGTGTGGCTTCCCTGGCACATCTTCTGGGGTTGAAGCTATCTAACCAGAAGGTGGTCTCTCACTGGATGTCATGTTGATGGCTTCGGTGTAGATCAAAAGAACTCACCAGAGTTAGGAACGCTGGATGTCATGTTGATGGCTTCGGTGTAGATCAAAAGAACTCACTAGAGTTAGGAACGAGTACACAGAGGTGAAAGGCTCCTCGCAGGGTTTCCTGCTTGTGATATAAGCTTTGACAGGGTTCCATACGCTGTGTAAGCTTGGGCGGTAAACACTGGCTCTGACAGGTGGTCAACATGCAAATATCTCTATGAACAAATGTCAAAATTAGGTGTTGGCTTAACGTGGAGCAGGCCCAGAAAGAACTTAAGATAAGATTATATTGCAAACTTTAACCAAAACAACTCATTCTTTAAAAAGCTCAGATATTTCTTAAAAAAATATATACTTATCTTCCAAAAACTTTTGAATAATAGACTTCTTCAGAAAAGTATACAAAGAATACAACACCGAATAATAGACTTCTTCAGAAAAATATAAAAAGAATACAACAATTTTAATAAATAAGTACAATTATATGTTTAATCATTCACAAACAAAATTCAGCGAGAATAAGTGACAACTTGAAAATTCATTTCATCTCCAAAATCTTAAATAAATTAAATAATCATTAATGTTTTCATATTTATTCTGAATTGGGTTTAGTGGGACTGTTTTATAGAGATATTATTATCCTATGTAGGCATATATTATTATTCCATGTAAGCATATATTATTAAGATTGCCTCAATATTTTTGCATCGGGCAACGTGAAGGCTGCAATAAGACCTCAATTGTTTGCCGAACCAAAAACTTTGGGTAAAATTTTGTTGAATAAAATTGGGAGCACCAAACTTAGGTTAAAATGTAAAAACACCGAAAAAAACCGGTCAAAGTATCAAGTAATGGTAGGTCAACGATCGATCGATCGCTATTAGTCCCAGGCAGGCACTAATAACATATAAATTAGTGGACGAAGTAGTGCAATATGAAGAGAGAAATAAATAATTACAATGTGCGATGGACATTAATAAATATTTTAATAGTTTAACAAATAAAGATAATTCTCACTTAAGGAAACACGTTTCGGAGTTGACTACATAAGTCAAGGAATTAAAAGATTAGAAAAAAATACATCCAACAATAAATCTAAGATCTCAAAAAACAACTTGTTATCACTTAAATTGGAACCTGTTGATGGTGTTGGATCCACCAACATTCAGAGGATCTCCCCGGTATGAAGACCCAACTAAAATGTTTATTCAATTTAGTGTCCTAAATTGCTACATAAATTATCAATTCGGGTGTTGTAAAGTAATGAAGTGTAGTGCACTATATGTGCTAGATAACCCTTCCTTACCTCACTATTTTCAAGTTTATGTTTGTTTTGGGGTTCTGTCCTTTTGATACCTAAAACTTTATAATGTAATTGAAATCTTATTCTACTACTACTAAAAACCTGAAAGAATGAAGTGAGAGTATAAAAGTGCTTTTAGGCCAAATTTGGAAGTGAGGTTTTCAAAACAACAAAGTGAAAAACATAGCTTCTCTTCTTGCTATTGTAATGCTTCCCAAATCATGAGCTGAAAGGACTCTTAAAACTATTGTCTACTTAATTACAAAATCAAAACTTAAATGAGGAAATGGAATTGCAGCTATCTATGAAAATGAAATATTGGAAACAAAACTACTTCCGCTGTCTAGTCTACTGGCAAAATTAAAGCTTAAAGAACTACTGCAATGAAACTAAAGGAAAGAAACAAAAATGAAACTGCAACTATTCTATTTGTGAAAGCAAAACTAAATGAAGTATTGTTACCACTCTGCTATATAATTTAGGGAGAATTAACTCCTTATGATAACAACATTTGAGACATTTCATTCTTCATCATTCTAAAAGAAGTAAACATGAGAATGCAAGTAAAAACTCAGTCATAAAATGAACATTTCACCACTTAGTCTTAGATTCAACCATCAACGAAGGGCTTTTGGAAATATCCATTTAAATCATGAGTTACTAAATTGACAAGAAAATGGCATTGAACTACTTAACCTAAGAACTAACGAGCAACAATTGTAATGAAAGACTCATCTATAAATACAACATTTCGCCATTTAGTTTGAGGATTAATCATCAACGAAAGGCTCTGGAAACATTCATTTATATCATGAGTGACTACACTAATAAGAAAAAGGCATTAAGTAACTTGACTCTACAACTAATGAACATCAATAAGTTTCATTCATAAACTCAACACTTCACCATTTAGTTTGAGGATTAACCATCACGAAAGGCTTTGGAAACATTTGTTTATATCATGAGTAGCTATACTAAAAAAAAAGGCATTAAACAACTTAAAATTAAAATCTAAGGACTAAGGAACAACAGATGAAATAAATCTAGTTATGCTACTGACAACAATTTAAAAACTATAGTTAAGAAGCTAGAAAATAATGGAAACTAAAGAACTAATCTACGCTGGACTACAATTATCCTGAGTTAGTGGAAACAAATGACACAAGCTACAATAAACACAGTGTTAAGAAACAACTATGAACATGATAAAAACACAGTAAATATTCAACTGAACGAAGAAAAACAACAAATGAAAATGTACAGAAATGAAAATATACCCTTGACCATGCAGGGGTCCTCTGCAAGGTCTAGGACTAGCAACGCAGAATCACTTCACACGCTTCAGGTATCCATAAAAAAAAAAACATAGTTTTTTATATTAAAAACAAAGTACTGAATGCCTCAAGCTACAAGCTGAAATTGCACTACTACATCAGAAAAAACACATGAACTAGTTCTGCGTTCCAAACACTGATATTTATAGGAAAAATACACAATTGTTTGAGGAGAGAAGTCATCTACAACAAACACATAGACAAGTAGTGTATCCGGAAATTTTGTCTTCGGTTGGCTTGAAACATAAATCTCCGAATAGTGGTTGTTGGATACTGGTTGTGCAGGTGGAAAACGACATCCTTGGCTTCAGGAGACTGCCTCGGATTCATTTACTAAGAAACGTGCAAAAACAGAGTTCTAGATGCTGTAGGTTTCTTTCGTTGACTCCCCTTTGACTGGGGTATTTCTCATCGACTTTGATAAAATGGAGAGGACACCATCCATGTTCTGACATTTTCCCAGTTACCCATATGGTTCGTTTCTTCTCTCGACACCTGTAACTTACAAAAGTATGGAGATGGATGTGGAACAACCGGTTAGCTGTGGAATGTGGCTACGTTCCGTAGCTGAAAAACAAAAACCTATCCAAATAACAAACATAACAATATAACTTGAAAATCACTTGAAACATACTCCTTGAGACAATATGCAATGGATTTTGATGATTTAGGATGCATTTTAATGGAAGAGCATAGGAAGAAGGATGAATAAGTTGCTTAAGAAAGAGGCAGTTTTGGAACTCAGCATACCCCCACTGTAAAATTGTTGCATGCCCTCATGCAACCAAAATTGTAACACCCTTCTTCTACTACATCTTCTCTGAAAATTCAGCTAGAAAATCCAGCCTTTTCTTACTTCTCTTTGCTACAATTGCCATTCTAGGCTTTCTCATGAGGAATCGATATTTAAGGTTGATGAGAGCCCTGCTTAGCCTCTTGTTTTTCCTCTTTAATATTTTGCTCTTCTTATGCCACAGACCCAAATGAAGCATGGTGTTGTCATGAATGATCTTATCCAGCTTGTTTTGCTCCTTTAAAGCTTCATTTTCCTTCTGAATATGCCTATTTAAGACCTCTAACTCATATATTTCTTGCTTAAGTGAGCTAATCAGAGTCTCTTGTGATGTAGCTGGTGGGTGGGATGAAGTCCCTTGATCTACTGATGTATTCTTCTGCTCCAATGACTCAATATAATCATAAATCTACTATTGAACTGGGTCAATCCCTAGAGAGACTCTCCTTGGGTTGCTCTCAAAGTTTTGTTGAGGAGAATGTTGTGGGCTTTTCTCAAATGAGATGTTGTCTTGGGATTGAGTTGGATTTTCCTCTCCCAAATCTATAAATTGGGTCTCTTTTGACTTTGTTTTCTCCATTCTACCCTTAATCTTAGAGCTTCTTCTCAAACTTTGTGAGCTTATGTTTTCTTCTTGTCTTATTTTCCCCTTTTCCTTCTCTTTCTTGGACTGTTCCTTGATGTTGACTAATTTTTCAGAAAGTAATTGCTCCTCCTCTGATGAAGGTTCAGGAGTTTGATAGATTTCCTCAAATTTGTTTTTTCATTTTTCCTCTCTGTTTTGTTTTCTTTATGATTTTTGTTAGAGTTTCAGAGAGAGGTTCTTCCTCACCGTTTTCTTTTTCTGAACTTGTAGGAGTGTTTTGAATTGCAAGACTTGTTCTTCTCCTCTTACTCTTTTTCACTGAACTTCCTTTAGGTAACTTGGGTGGATTTTGGAAAAAATTCCAGATCAGAAAGTTTTCCCATGTGTCTCCTATATCCTTCAAATAATATTCAACTATAATTTTTATGAGACCATGGTGATAAAGGTGAGGTTCTATATCTTCTATTTTCTTTTGAACAGTGGTGGACATCCTCCTTAAGCTATTCAACAGAAAGAATGGTAGATTGATGGTTCCGTTTTTAAGAAAGTTCATCAACAACTTTATGTGATACATATACATTGAACCATATCTACCCTCACATGTGATAAATTTCTGCAAAATCAATAGCAAACTACTCCATTTATCCTTAAGCGCAGAGATGGGGATTCCTCTTTTGAAAATTGAAATATCCATCCCTGGGTTTTGGAGAATGACTTTCCAACTCTCATCATGGAATTCCTTATTTTTGAACCACCTCTCTCCAACTTTTGGTAGTTCAGTTGCAGCTGCAATGAAAGACTCGGTCACTGAGAACTTTATATCTCCAATCTCCACATCGACCCCATCAAACTATCTAGAAAATGACTTGGTAATTTCTTTATGATGACCATAAAATTTCTCAATAAAACTCAGCCAACCAGCTTTCTTCAACATCCCTTTCAACTGAGGGTATCCCTCCATAAATTTCACTCCTATAGGTTCTGTTCTTACAATGGGACCCATTACTCTTTTCTTTGTTTTTCTTCACTGTTTGCGTGTAGGAAACTCTGTAAACGGTAATGGTATATGGAAGAAAAACAATTATAGAGATGAGAATGGAATATCAGAGTATTGTGGAAAGAAAATGATGAATATGGGAATGGAACATGGAGGGTATATGAAGCAGGGAATCCGTATGCATGAGAAAAAGTGTGGAGGATGTAGGGACTGGTGGTGCTGCACATACAGACTGTATGGAGGCAGGGTATTGCTTATACACAGAACCAAAAACTGAATGGATAATCCAAGTGCTTGTATACATAAGAAGGTTGCGGGAGTAAAAAATGAGAAACTCGGTATAATGAGGGAACAATAGCGATGTAAAGAGCCGTATCCAACTGGGTTAAGTCACATGATTAGCCATTTAAACATGTGTAATGAAAAAGTACAGTTAAGTACGAGTTAAAGTCAGAGATCAAATCATGAGACCGTTAAGCATTAAGTCGGAAGGCATGGTGAAGTAATTACAACAATCAAATCGCATGATGACAAGTCAAGGAGTAGTGTGATTATTCAAATTATACAACTTATGCTTTATATTGCTATTTGAAATAGGTTTTTATTCTCACCTTTAGAACCATACCTTTCCATTTCCCAACCTTTGATTGTTTGCTTGTTCAGGTTCTTAGGTGCTGATGTGTCTTCAAAAGTTGATTTCTCCTTCAATACCTGCATATGAAATTTATTATGAACCGGTCTTTCTATTTTTTAGGTAATGATCAAACTGTTACTACAAAGTCAGATTGGCTATAGAACGAGACTAGCTGCGGAACTGGAATTGTTGTGGAATGTAAAACAATGAATAAAATATGACTTTATGAATGAATGAAAAGTGGCAGTGACTATGTGGATGAAATATGGAAGAGTGGAAATGAAAAGTGGATATGGAAGAAATGCTGGTGAAGTGGAGTGAAACTTGTAGAAATAAAATGGAATGAAAATGAAGTAAACCATGAATTTTTAGAATGCATAATGAGTCACCATTTTTGGAAAATATAGGGTGTCAGAGTCTTCTGATTTTCACCCCGTATTTTCTGTATAAGGATACCAATCAGTGATTGGTTTTCAACTTTATACATTTTTTTTTAATTGATGATAAAAAAGAACAAAGACTAAGTTGGTGGAGAAGAAGGATTCTTCTTCACCAACTTCATTTCATAATTATTTTGAAAGATCTTGATAAACTCCTCCTTTGATATTGGCTTTTGATAAATCTTTAGCCTATGACCATTCACAAGGAGAGGAGTTTGATGCTCATCTATGGTTCTGATTCTTACTGCTCCATTACTAAAAACCTTTTCAATCTCATATGGTCCAAGCTAATGAGTTTGAAACTTTCTTTGAAAATACTTGAACTTTGAATCGAATAGCAATGCCCAATCTCCCTCTTGAAACCTTTTGTCCTTGATGTACTTGTCATGCCACTTAGCTCTCTGTTGCTGAACTAAACCAGTCCTTTGAACAACTTCTTGTCTAATTTCATCAAGTTCATTAACTGCTCCAGTGTATGCTTTTGAGCTTCCGACAAATCCATCCCCAACTTGACCGCCATCTTGAAATTTTTGACTTGGAACTCAATGGGGAACAAGACTTGCTTTCCATAAACAAGTTCATAAGGTGTATGTCTTGTTGTGTTCTTCCATGTAGTTCTATAAGCCCACAAGGCTTCAGGAAGCCTTTCTGCCCAATCTCTTCTATGTAGATGCACAGTCTTGGTGAGGATTCCTTCAATCACTTTATTTGTAGACTCCACTTGACCATTTTCTTTTGGATGATAGGGAGTGGATTTCCTATACTTGATCTTCAACTCTTCCATAAGCCTCTCCATCATTTTGGATGTGAATTGAGATCCATGATCTGTCATAATTCTCTTGGAACACCAAAGCAAGTAAAAATATCCTCAAAAAGAAAACTAACTACTGAATTTTCGTTAGCAAAAAGTAATTCTCTGGATTCTACCCATTTGGTGACATAATCTATACATACCAATATATACTTTTTCTGCTTGGATGGAGGGTTAATAGGTCTAATAAAGTCTAAAGCCCATTTTTCAAAGGGTTCGATAAGTACTTGAGGTTGTAATGGCATATCATTTGAGGGAGCAGGTTTCCCTACCCTTTGGCAGCTGTGACACTTTCTGACATATTCTTTAGCATCTCTGAAGATGGATGGCCAATAATATCCTAAAGAAAGGATTTTATAGGCTGTCCTATTGTCAGCAAAGTGTCCACCACATGACTCATCATGGCATGCTTTGAGAATATCAAGCATTTCATCTTCCCTGATACATCTTCTAATCATAAGATCTGGCCCTGTTTTATACAATTCGTTAGAGATCCATGAATATCTTGAACTGTTTTGAATAATCTTTCTTTTCTCTCTAGGAAATAAATGTGAAGGTAACTTCCCTGTAACCAAATAGTTAGCAACATCTGCAAATCAAGGAGTTTGAGTAGTTATTGAAAATAGATATTCATCAGAGAACTTATCCTCAACCGGAGAGTCTTCTTTGATATTCTGAATCCTGGAGAAGAAATCAACAACTGTGTTTTGTTTTCCAGGTCTATCTAGCACAGTAATATTGAATTCTTGCAAAAGTAAAATCCATCTTGTAACTCTGCCATCAGTAATAGGTTTATTCATCAAATATCTAATTACAGAGTGATCTGTATGAACAAAAGTTTCATAGCCTGTTATATAATTTCTAAACTTGTTAATTGCATGAACAACAACTAAGAACTCTTTTTCAGTCACAGTATAATTCAACTCAGTGGGAGTCAAATTCTTACTTGTATAGTAAATGGCATAAGGAATCAAATCTTTTTGTCCCAGTACGACTCCTAGAGATGTATCTGAAGCATTTGTAGAAATATGGAAAGGAAGTTTCCAATTTGGTCCTCTTAAGATAGGTGCTTAAGATATTTTTGTTTTCAAGGTTTCAAATGCTAGTTGGCAATTGGGATTCCAGTTGAATTCACAATCTTTTGTAAGCAATTTGAAGAGTGGAGATGCTATTTTGGTAAAGTTTTCTATGAACCTTCTGTAATATCCTGTAAATCCTAGAAAACTCCTAACATCTTTTTGGCAATTTGGAATTGGTAACTTAGAGATGACTTAAACTTTTGATTTGTCTACTTTAATCCCATCTCCTGAAATGTGATGTCCTAAACAGTACCTTCCTTAAACATCATAAAGAATTTTTCATGGCTTAGTTAAAGGTTTATTTCTTTACATCTTTTAAGGACTTTTTCCAAATTTTCCAAGGCTTCTTGAAATGTGTTACCATAGACTGTAAAATCTTCCATATATACCTCTACACAATCATGTATTAAATCATAAAAAATTCCTAGTACTAATATTTGGAATGTTGCGGGTGCATTACATAATCCAAAAGGAAGTATTCGGTAAGCAAAAGTTCCCCATGGACAAGTAAATGTGGTCTTATCCTGATCCTCAGGTGCTACCTGAATTTGATTATAACCACTAAAACCATCCAAAATTGAAAAGTACTTTTTACCTGCTAGTGTATCTAATACTTGATCTATAAAGGGAAAAGGAAAGTGATCCTTCAAGGTTGCTTTATTCAATTCTCTGTAATCAATGCACACCCTCCATTTACCATTCTTTTTAGGCACAATTACCAAAGGAGAAACCCATTGGCTATCTGAGATTGGGTAAATGAAGTTTACATTGAGTAGTTTTTGGAGCTCTTCTTTCACAATCTCCCTAAGATTTGGATTCATTATTGTCTGAGGTTGTCTAATTGGTCTACTATTTTCTTCAATATAGATATGATGGATACAAGTCTTAGGGTCAATACCTTTCATGTCAGTATACTCCCATGCAAATGCAGCAGAATGTTTTTGTAAGATCTTGGTTAGCTCCTCTTGTTGTAATTTCTCTAAGTTTTTGTTTATGTTCAATGTTCTACCTAGGAAAATTTTAATTGTAGAGCTACCAAACTCTTCCATCGAATAGAGAGACATCTGCCTAGATGACAAGTATTCAACATTAGATTTTACCTGAAATTGTGCATGATCGTATTCTGAAGATGTTTCAAAATTTTCTAATGTGTTCAAAATTTGACTATCCTCACTAATTTCTGATATAGTAAAGATAGGCTGTATAACATCTTCATCATCAATCCATTCCCTGTCATCTATTTCTGTGATTTCTTTTGCTGGAGGATACAAAGTAATTTTTTTTATTGAACTACCATAAGAAATGTACATGTCACCAGATCTACAACTAATAAAAGCATCAGCTGTGGCCAGCCAAGGTCTTCCTAAGATAAGTGGGTGTTCTCCTAGATTATTCTTGGGAGTTAAAATCATGAAATCAACAAGATATTCCCAAGAATATAGGGAGACTGAAATGTCTTCTAGCACACCATCTGGTTTGATTCCTGATCTATCTGTAAGTTGCAATAAGGTAGGTGTGTAAAGAAGATTAGGAAGTTTAAGCTGTTCCATAATCTGTCTACTCATAATGTTTATTACTACCCCTAAGTCAATCAATGTGTTTGGAATTTCAATCCCATTTATGTGTGTCTTGACAATTGGACTTCCTGGATCCACATATTTCTGCATGGCAATCTTTCCCATCACGATATCTGCTATTTTTCCTACCAGGTGAATTCTTTTTGTGTCTCTTGGTTTTCTTCTTGGTCTTTTGATGCTCAACTCCTTTATTGTCTTTGCTAGAATGGGAATTTATCAAATGGCTTGTAACAAAGGAATCTTGATACAGACATTCTTTAATTCATCTAGGAAGTCATAATTGGGCAACAAGATCTGTTTTTCCACTCCTCTATCAATTTGTAATCTCTCAGGAAAAGGAGGTGTAGAAGTAGATGCAGGTTGCTCAATTATAGGACTTGTGTTTATTGACTCTTTTTGTTTCTCTTTTTGAATGTTTTGGTTTTGAAGGGATGTTCCCTCAAAATTTTGATTGAATTTTAGATAATCCTCCTCAGAAGCATCTTGTTCTTGAATATCTATAGAAGGTTTTTCCTTTTCTAATATCTTACCAAATCTAAGTTGAACATCATTAAGATCTAGAGGAACAATCATGTAAGTAGGAAATTGTTGTCCTTCTACCATATAAGCATTCTGGGGGTTTCTATTATTGGGGTTTGGCAATGGTTGGCTTGTAGTTGATTTGGCTTTGGTTGAAATGGAAGTAAGAGTTGAGGATTTTGACCTTGTTGTGGAGGTTGTTGTGGAAATGGCAATAAAAGGTGAGGGCTTTGATTTGGAAGTTGTGATTGTTGATTTTTCTGTTGATTTTGTGGGGGAGGATAACTCTGATAAGATGGAGGATATTGATAATATTGAGAAAATATCTCATACGAATTTTGTACCTCTTGTGCCCATGGTTGAGGTTGATACTTATTTTGAGGTTGAGGCCAAGGTTGCTGCCAAGAATTTCAGTTTGGTGGGGGTTGAAATTTCATTGGATTGTTAAATCCTTGACTTTGTGGCCCTTGCCAAGGTCTTCTTGCAACAAAAAAAAGAGGTTCTATAGAATTTGGGACTACTTCTTCTTGAAAGACAACCTTAAGACCTGGTATTGAAGGACAACCCTTGGTCTCATGACTTTTTGAACAAATCATACAAGTTTCTACAATTTTTGCATCTAGAGGGCATTCCCTTAGAGCATGTTTTTTTCTGCATTTTGGACAAAAGATGGCTAAAGCATCAACTTCTGTTTTCTGCTTGTTTTGGATTTTGAGGGTGTCTAGCTGCTCACTAAGGCTCCCTAGAATATCAGTTTTGAACGCATCAAGCATATTTCCAATTTTTGTCCTACTTACAAAACTAGTTGCATATTTGTTTTCTCTAATAAGAGAAGGATGTCTTGGTCCTTTCCCAGTTTTAGATTTCCCTCTTGAGAGATGGACACATAGTTCTGCTATATCATTCAATGGAAGTTGAGAGATGTCTCCCTTCCCCATCATGTTAAGAATATCTATCCATTCATCTCTAATGGCCTTCAACAAAATAGCTTTCAAGGTTTCTTCATCTAAATTGCTCATTTTTTCTCTTTTCAAATTGTAGTTAAACCTCTCAAGAAAATCCTCTAAATTTTCATCTTCCTTTTGCATCATCTTGAACACCTCATCCTTATGATTGGTAGGCATATAGTAATCCAAGTATCTATCCAAAAATGCTTGTTTCATATCATTCCAAGTTCTAATGGATTGAGTGACTAATCCCATAAACCATTTCAAAGCAGCCCCTTTTAGCGTTGAAGGGAACAATTTGAGTTTTTGAGAGTCTTTTAGATAGTCATAGGTTCGACATAAGACTTCAAACTCAAACAAAAATGCTTCAGGATCCTCACTCCACAACCAATAAAAGTTTGGGAGAACAGATGGTGAAATGTTTTTCATTGTTGTATGTGTTTCCTCATCTATTATAGGGAATCCAAATAAGTTATCTCCTTCCCTATTTCCTCTACCTCCTCCATTGTTACCTCTAACTCCTCCATTGTTTCCTCTACCTCTTCCTATATCCCCTCCTCCAAATAGTGAAAATTATCCATCTTGTTCTTCTTCTTCTACCATGATAGTTTCCTCAGAATCTTCTGGTTCTTCTATTAATGGCCGATGAGAGAGAGTTTCTACTTGTTCTTCTTCTCTAGGTATTCCTACTTCTTCAACTATAATAGGCTCCCCTACAGAGGTGAAGAAGATTCCTTCTCCTAGGTCTGGTTTAGTAGATGAAGTGGGAGAATCTTCTAACTGAGTTGGTGCCCCTTGAATTCCAGGAATCCTAAGGCTGGGAGTATGAGTCTGGGATGGAGGTGTGTCCTTTCTATCCCTTGGTGGAGTAGTTGTAGTTGTGAAAATCGAACTTCTGCCCCTAGTTTGTTGTTGTTGTTGTTTTTTTGTTTTGTTTTGTTTTTTGTTTTTTGTTTTGTTTGTTTGTTGTTGTTGTTGTTGTTGTTGTTGTTTTTTTTTTTTTTTTTTTTTTTTTTTTTTATGATTGCAAAAAGTAAGGCTACCTAGTTACACTTCCCGGACAATGACGCCAAAATGTTTAGTCAATTTAGCGTCCTAAATTGCTACATAAATTATCAATTCGGGTGTCGTAAACTAATGAAGTGTAGTGCACTATATGTGCTAGATAACCCTTCCTTACCTCACTATTTTCAAGTTTATGTTTGTTTTGGGGTTTTGTCCTTTTGATTTCTAAAATTCTACAATGTAATTGAAATCTTATCCTACTGTTGCTAAAAATCTAAAATAATGAAGTGAGAGTTTAAAAGTGCTTTTAGGCCAAATTTGGAAGTGAAGTTTTCAAAACAAGAAAGTGAAAAACGGAGCTTCTCTTCTTGCTATTCTAATGGTTCCCAAAAAAAGGACTCTTAAAACTATTGTCTACTTAATTACAAAATCAAAACTTAAATGAGAAAATGGAATTGCAGCTATCTATGAAAATGAAATACTGGAAACAAAACTACTTCTGCTGTCTAGTCTACTTGCAAAATTAAAGCTTAAAGAACTATTGCAATGAAACTAAAGGAAAGAAACAAAAATGAAACTGCAACTATTCTATTTGTGAAAGCAAAAGTAAATGAAGTATTGTTATCGCTATGCTATATAATTTAGGGAGAATTAGCTCCTTATGATAGCAACATTTGAGAGATTTCATTCTTCATCATTCTAAAAGAAGTAAACATGAGAATGCAAGTAAAAACTCAGTCATAAAATAAACATTTCACCACTTAGTCTTAGATTCAACCATCAACGAAGGGCTTTTGGAAATATCCATTTAAATCATGTGTTACTAAATTGACAAGAAAATGGCATTGAACTACTTAACCTAAGAACTAATGAGAAACAATTGTAATGAAAGACTCATTTATAAATACAACATTTCACCATTTAGTTTGAGGATTAATCATCAACGAAAGGCTTTGGAAACATTCATTTATATCATGAGTGACTACACTAATAAGAAAAAGACATTAAGCAACTTGACTCTACAACTAATGAACATGAAGAAGTCTCATTCATAAACTCAACACTTCACCATTTAGTTTGAGGATGAACTATCAATGAAAGGCTTTGGAAACATCTGTTTATATCATGAGTAGCTATTCTAAAAAAAAAGGCATTAAACAACTTAAAATTAAAATCTAAGAACTAAGGAACAACAGATGAAATAAATCTAATTATGCTACTGACAACAATTTAAAAACTACAGTTAAGAAGCTAGAAAATAGTGGAAACTTAAGAACTACTCTACGCTGGGCTACAATTATCCTGAGTTAGTGGAAACAAATGACACAAGCTGCAATAAACACAATGTTAAGAAACAATTATGAACATGATAAAAACATAGTAAATATACAACTGAACGAAGAAAAACAACAAATGAACATGTACAGAAATGAAAATATCCCCTTGACCACGTAGGGGCCCTCTGCAAGGTCTAGGACTAGCAATGCGGAATCACTTCACACGCTTCAGGTATCCATAAAAAAAGAGAGTTCTTTATATTAAAAACAGAGTACTGAATGCCTCAAGCTACAAGCGGAAATCACACTACATCAACAAAAACACATGAACTAGTTCTGTGTTCCAAACACTAATATTTATAGGAAAAATACACAACTGTTTGAGGAGAGAAGTCATCTACATCAAACACGTAGATAGGTAGTGTATCCGGAAATTTTGTCTTCAGTTGGCTTGAAACATAAATCTCCGAACAATGGCTGTTGGATACTGGTTATGCAGGTGGCAAACAACATCCTTGGTTTCAGGAGACTGCCTCGGAGAGAGTTCTAGATGCTGCAGGTTTTTTCCGTTGACTCCCCTTTGACCAGGGTATTTCTCATCGAATTTGATCAAATGGATAGGACACCATCCATGTTCTAACATTTTCCTAGCTACCCATATGGTTCATTTCTTCTCTTGACACATGTAACCTACAAAAGTGTGGAGATGGCTACGGAACAACTGGTTAGCTGCGGAATGTGGCTACATTCCGTAGCTAAAAAACAAAAGCCTATCCAAATAAAAAACATAACAATATAACTTGAAAATCACTTGAAACATACTCCTTGAGACAATTTGCAATGAATTTTGATGATTTAGGATGCATTTTCATGGAAGAGAAAAGGAAGAAGGATGAAGAAGTTGCTTAAGAAAGAGGCAGTTTTGGAACTCAACATAGACCTCACACTATTTGGTGTAGAAGTCCCATATGATATGATGGCCTAGTTTCCATTATCTTAAATGTTTTCCTTAGATCTTGCTTGTCAGCACATGAGAGTGCTCTGCTTTCTCTTCGAGGTTCGCGTGCCTGGTGAGTGCTAGTGTTACTTGTGTCAAGGATCTTTCACCGCAAAGAGAGAGGGTGGAAGTGAGTCTCTAGTCGATCGGGAAGAGTCCAACTCTGTCAGAGACACACAACACGACAGGACATGCACAGCTTCTGGCGGAGCATTCCACACAGATGCGACAGTCACACACCCAAGAAGGAATAGCGCGTACAACACTCAACGGAGTAGTTCACGCGTGTGCGATAGTCGTTATAACAAGTTTATGGGAAAGATTTTGTCTGATGTCTGGTGAGGCAGCCCACGCGGGTATGACAACATTAACAACTTATAAAACACATTTTCATAACATATGTATTAGAACAACCAAAAGAGTTCAAATGTTTTAACACAGGTTAAAGCAACATGCATTACAAATGTTCCAATATTAGTATTACAAAAAATTACAATACATGTGTGAAAACGTGCTGGCCTTTTATCAGGCTTCTAAATTAAGCCAAATTTCCAAGACACATTGGTACATCATACATCACTAACCTTGTGAGAGGGCGTTGGATCCAGTGCTTGCTCCTCAAAGAAAGGACTACAGACTTTCAAGGCTATGTGGGAGGAGCCAAGGTGAAAAGACTTTTGCATGTACAAATGAGGGGTATTTATAGCCAAGGGTAAAACTGGCCCTTGTGACTGTTCGACTTCCCTCATGACTGTTTGAATTTTATGACTTTTCAACTTTACATGACTCTTTAGATTACATGTGGGTCTCTTGGACTTCCACGTTACATTACATTGATTTACAACAGTATGGCCCACAGTAGTGATGTGGTTGACATGACTCATGACAGAACTAGACATGATAGTGTTGGTATGTTCATGCTGGTATTCAATGCACACCCTCCATTTACCATTCTTTTTAGGCACAATTACCAAAGGAGAAACCCATTGGCTATCTGAGATTGGGTAAATGAAGTTTACATTGAGTAGTTTTTGGAGCTCTTCTTTCACAGTCTCCCTAAGATTTGGATTCATTCTTCTCTAAGGTTGTCTGATTGGTCTACTATTTTCTTCAATATAGATATGATGGATACAAGTCTTAGGGTCAATACCTTTCATGTCAGTATACTCCCATGCAAATGCAGGACATGCACAGCTTCTGGCGGAGCATTCCACATAGATGCGACAGTCACACACCCAAGAAGGAATAGTGCGTACAACACTCAACGGAGTAGTTCACGCGTTTGCGATAGTCGTTATAACAAGTTTATGGGAAAGATTTTGTCTGATGTCTGGTGAGGTAGCCCACGCGGGTATGACAACATTAACAAATTATACAACACATTTTCATAACATATGTATTATAACAACCGAAAGAGTTCAAATGTTTTAACACAGGTTAAAGCAACATGCATTACAAGTGTTCCAATATTAGTATTACAAAAAATTACAATACATGTGTGAAAACGTGCTGGCCTTTTATCAGGCTTCTAAATTAAGCCAAATTTCCAAGACACATTGGTACACCATACATCACTAACCTTGTGAGAGGGCGTTGGAGCCACTGCTTTCTCCTCAAAGAAAAGACTACAGACTCTCAAGGCTATGTGGGAGGAGCCAAGGTGAAAAGACTTTTGCATGTACAAATGAGGGGTATTTATAGCCAAGGGTAAAACTGGCCCTTGTGACTGTTCGACTTCCCTCATGACTGTTTGACTTTTATGACTTTTCAAGTTTACATGACTCTTTAGATTACATGTGGGTCTCTTGGACTTCCATGTTACATTACATTGATTTACAACAGTATGGCCCACAGTAGTGATGTGGTTGACATGACTCATGACAGAACTAGACATGATAGTGTTGGTATGTTCATGCTGGTGGTGGTGTCCATGTCGAGTTGCAATGCTGCTGAGTGATGGATGTTCTCTTGGAGTATGATAACTTCATCTTTGTATGGCAAGGTGTGCGAAGTCTTCGATGGTTTTGGTGTTTTCTTTATGTTTTCACGTGCATATTCCTCCTTCGCTTGTACTTTGGCATGCTTCACATGTTCGTCCATTCGTGAAAAAATATCCTCCCATGCATTGTCCGTTCGCGAAAAAATATCCTCGCGCATTGTCTGTTCCCGAAAAAATATCCTCGCATGCATTGTTCATTCGTTTTTTTGCGAACAAATCTCCTCACATGTGCTCCTCTTGTTCATTCGGTTCGTTATCGCGTCATGTCACATCCATGTACTTGTATCTGTAATCACTCATGACAAGATGACATCAACTCCATAAATCTCCTAGTATACCATGATGCATTGTAATTCGCTTTTGGATGCAGGTGACTGGGAGAGAGGACAAGGCCATGAAACTGTGCAAGGCAGATTTCAAGCCAAGATGTGGGCTCTGGGCACTGCAGGTGAAAATTGCATAGAAGTCACTAGGAGACTGAAATGAACAATCGGGATTAGTAGTGACTGTTTGTAGGATCTGGTTCGGCTGAAAGGTAGATCTGCACAATTTTTTGAGAGAAGCAGTGTAGACAATAGAGGGGGTTGGCAACAAAAGCTGTGCAATCCCTCCGAGGAGCTGGCAGCGGGTTGCAGGAGGCTTGCTAGGAAAAGATGAACAATTTTTCAGGGAGCTGGTAATGGGCTGCTGGAGTGTTGCTGGAAAAAACTGTGCAATTTTTGGGAGGCTAGCCCGCTGAACATCCCATTGCAGTTTCTAAGTTGAGTGGGATTTTGGGTAGCTGGGGTGACTGCTCATGAAAACTGCGTAGTTTTCCAGGTGAGCAACAAACCGGTTGTCTTGGTGACTGGCTAGAAAAACTGCACAATGTTTTGAGGGAGACAGGGACAGAAAATGGGTGTCTGCCTGGCATGTCTGCGTAATTTCTTAAGTCAGCGGAGCGGGAAAGTTTTGTAGATTTTGTGCAATTTTTGGGGGAGTGAGTCCCGGGGTCACTGCCCAGTCAAAATCTCTGGTTGACCAGCTGGAGGTTTGGTTGATTCGCTTGTGGGAAACACAAATTGAGATGGCTTGATAAGAAATTTCTGTGTTGTTTTGGGTGACAGTCAGTTCAGTCAATTCCAGGATTGCACAATGTAGGCTGCCTGGGAGACAAGCTGAAGCTCTGTGCAATTCTGGGTAGTAGTACATGTCCACTAAAGGCTAAAACTACACAATGTAGCTCAATGAGGGTCCAGACGTTGGAGGGTGATTTGGTCATCAGAACTTTAATAAAATGACTTTGTGTGTGAGCGAGTGAACTTGTGCATACACGACCTTTGGAACACACACTCAACATGACTTGACGACAAGATGCCTCAAACCATCAAGACAAAATACTTAGTGTGATTGACCAACGGTGCGAGTGACAAGCATGACAATTGTGATAGATCGTTGAATGACTGCGATGATGCTTGCACGACAATTCATACAACATTGTGTGTGAGTGCAATAGATGTGTACATGGCGAACACAACTCAAACACAATCTTCAACATCACCAGAACGAGGTCGCAAGCATGACATAACAATCAACATGCAAAAGATAGCAGTTGGTCGAATAAGTGAAAAAGAAGCAAGACATGTCGAATAAATGCATAAGATGACTTTTCGTGTTTGCGCACATGCATGGTTTCGAGGATAGGATGATATGACAATGACAAGAAGTCCTACAAACTCAACTAAGAGGTGTACTTCGGAAGATGTTCTTTACTTACCATACTTACCCTCAAGATGATCATGCATATGGTAGAGTTTGCATGCGGTCCTGATCTTTTCCATTACTCTGTTTGTTGGTCCTTCTCCTCAACTCCTTGGAAGTGATTTCAGCAGGTCACCTTTTCCTGTAGTCATTGACAGGTAGATCTGCGCAATTTCAGCAGACAGTGACTATTGCTGGAATGAGGTCCGTCTGTGCAATTTTTGCATGCAAGATTGATAAGACAAATTGGACAACACTGCACAATTTTGAGGCTCAAAGCACTGCTGCGGGACAAGGGTCTTGGGAGGACACCTCTGCGCAATTTCTAAGTGCAGTGTAGCTGGAAGGATCTATGCATTTCATGAGAGCAGTGTTGGCTGCTTGACTACTCTGCACATTTTTGGAGAGCAGTGCTAGCTGGGGTCTCTGTGGGCTACGGGGTTTTAGTAGGCAAGGGATATTGGTGTCTCTGTGCACTGCGGGGTTTCAATAGGCAAGGGAGGAAGCTTGATGGTTACAGAAGCAAAGCACATAGTTCCGAGAAGCTGGATGAGGTTAGTTTTCTTGGGAAAATTGCTAAGTGTGAGATCATTGAAACATATGTAAACATTGATAGGACTCGACTGTGATTGCACACGAACACTTAGTGACACAATGTAGACCATCCAGAATACATAAGACATAATTTGCTTGATGCAACAACCTTCATGATGTGAATGCGTGAGTTGAGTGTGAAACATGTCTATGTGATGAAAACCAATCACATACACACAATTCCCTTGAAGCAAGACAACGTTCCCTTTGCATGACAAACAACAACCGCTATGCCCAAATATGACACATGCTGCGTGAAGATGATAACACAGACAACTCTTAAGATCAAGGAGGGGAGCTTGAGATCATCAACTTACCAACAAGTGACCAAGAATAATTGATCACAGGATCCGAGGTAGGCTTCGAAATTTGCATGCGAGCCAAAATTTTTGGAAGGTGGTTGCAGCCGCTACAACACTTGGTGATACATTGGTAGAACTCCAACTCTCTATATGGACCTTGATTCATGAAAAGTGAGTCTAACCTTTCCGAAAGTATTGTTTGAGTTTTTGATCGTGATGGCTTCGACACCTGCTTGTGTGAAAGATGTAATCCCTACCATTCTCTTGATTGGTCAACATACATTCCAAGCCAAGTCAACTTAGTTGTTTTAATTGGGGATGAGGGGTATATTGGTGCACAAGTACTATAACTGTCATAGTGTAGGTTTCATCTCTGGTGTTGCTCCACTGCCAGAAAGCCTAGACAGTATCCCAACAGAGTCACGTAGGAACAAAAGCATCGCTCTACTACCAGCGAACCTAGTCAGTACACCGACAGAGTTACTTGCATCACCTCTCTACGTAGGAAGCCTTTCTCTTTATTCATTTTTCACTTTTTTATTTTAGAGTTGTGCATAAGAAGTTATTTATTTCAGAGGTGGAAGTGGGATCCCGACTTATTGAGAGCAGAAGAGGTTGTTCCTTCAGATACGTTTGTTATGTATACCTCTGACATACTTGTTAAGGTTTTCCTCCTGACCTCACTCTACTTGATTGAGCTGACAAGGATTAACCCAAAACAACCTACTAGAGTAGATGGTGTTAGTTAGAGAGTAAGCGTTGTGTTTTCACCAAGACTCACTCTCAACAGAACATATTTTCCATTAAGGCATCATTGACTAAAGACAACAGGTTCTTGATTGTTTTCACCAAGACTCACTCTCAACAGAACATATTTTCCATTAAGGCATCATTGACTAAAGACAACAGGTTCTTGATAAAAGAGAGAACACAAAAGATAGCCAGATGTTGATAGTTATACAAATCCTCTTAGATTCGCTTAGCTTATCTTGAGAGCCAAACACAGTTTCCTGGACATTCCACCTGTCGACCAGCCACTCTAAGAATGGCACCTGGGCCCTCATGCCAGGTATGGCCCAGTATTTGTAAAGACCGCATGCCTTTAAAGCATCAATGGAAGGTTGATGATTAACCGCGGCCAAATGAACATCTTCGTGTTCTCTTTCGCACCAATCAAGCATGGTGGGCAATCTACACACCAAAAAACATGCATTAGAATTCATCAAATCAAAAAATAATGGTTAAAATTTGAGTTTGGGTTTTGTAAATTCGCTTTGCGCGGCATACGCACCCCGCCTTCAGAAACAGAGCGTGGGTACGCAGCTGTGCTGAAGGTAGGTTGCATACCCCAACCATTTTCCCATTAAGGAAAATGTTGGGGTATGCAGGTTACCCATGGGATACCTGCGTACCCCGAAGAGCGCATCTCAAAACCCCAAAGCCCCCAAAAAATAAAATTAGGGCTTAAAAAGAAATTCTAATCGGATGAAAATAAAGAGGAGGATGTTGTGAAATACCTGAAAGAGGCGGCGCTCAATTCCGACGGTCAGATTCTCCGCAAAGTCCACGAGAAGTTTCTTGCCAAAAGCCCTTTTCTCTCCCTCAACAGTAAAATGGTAAAAATGACATGGTAAAAAGTCTTTTTATAGGTTTTTTTTGGATAAATAAATATTAAATTTGTTTATTTTTCACCATGGAAGGTCATTTTAATGTATTTTTACCCATCTCAAACAGGTATGAGTAATGTGTCGCTTTTTGTGCAGGACAAAGGATTTTCAGGGAAACTTGTCATTTTTCACAAATCAAACATCAGATTCATCTTTTAAGCCCTTTTCTGACTCCTAAAAACTGAAAAGATTGCCAAGCGTTTCTTTTACACTCGTTAAAACGGAATTAAAAGACGGTCCCCTTATAGCCCTTTTATGACCGTAAAAACAGGAAAAGATTGCCGGATTTTCGTCGTTTCGAATTCGATACTGGAAATAAAACGACGTGTCCTTGATCGCTTTTTACTTTTCAGGTCAAGGACACTAATCATGAAAGTACTCCTTGGTCGCAAGATCAAGCGGTTCTCCTAGGTATTATTTTATACTTTTTCGGGCTTAGGAGACACAAAATTTACGAAAAAGTCCAATCTGGAGTCTTCTTAAGTTTTTCAGACTCTCTAAAATTGAAAAACGCCGAGTTTCTCCTATACTGGACTCGTTAAAATTTCACAGTAAAGGACATGTTCATTACAAACAGGAACGGACCACTCCTTCCTAGGGTTCGAATCAAAAAACTAAGTTGGACTCATCCGAAGGATGAGCTTATAATCAAGCATATGTTATCCTCCTCAAGCTTGTAAAAAATAAAGAGGTACTTGCCAGAAATGGTGGGGGAAAAAGAGAGAAGAATGATCCTATTTGTTATCCTTTTGTCTCAAAAAAACCTTATTACCACTCTTGAACACGACACTTTTCATTCACCTGGGTTGGG